>AVPN01000536.1:10954-21573 GCA_000695325.1 Pleurobrachia bachei
TTGTCTTCGATAGCAAGCACTGCCCAGAAGTAGCCGCTCTCAATTCCCGTAACCTCCTGCAGTATTTCACATGTTACACAGATCTATACTAACAAGCAAGTACTGATATCTACTTTGTAAAAACCACGTACCACACACGTTATCACGTACCGTCATGTGGGTTGTAAGGAGGCGCCCCGAGGAGTTCTGGAGTATTCCATTCCACTCTAGTTTGGCATCAGTACACCAGCAATAATCAGATGTATCTTCCTTTAGCTGGGCAGCTAGTACTACGTCACTACCAGGACCCACGTGCATGACACGTGTCCAGATCGAGAAATATGACGTCATGTTGAATCTGGAAAGGAAGTCATATCAGCTACTAGATAACAGGAGACAGGAGTTCAAGTAATATAAGGCGAATATTGGGTGATTCAACACAAATACAAAACTACTTTCGTGTTCCCCAGATGAGATACAACACCAACACCAACAAGAGAGATCACAACTTACATTCCTGTCTTGCAGGAGATACTCCTATCAAGTTCATATCTGCTGCAGTGACAGTTGTAGCAGACCGGTGTCACAGCGGCATCAGTGTAGGGGAGGAGGAGGAGGAGGGGTAGAACTAACCAGTACCACATCTGTAACTACAATAATACATCATCCTGGTCCCTCATGTCATTACATCCCTATATAGGAGAGAGAGAGAGAGAGCTTTGTAACATGCTATAATTATATCGTTGTAACACACATGTTGCAGTGCGATCAATTTTTAACAGTTCACTAATATATCAATCTAATGCACACATGTCTTATCTCGTATGCACATGTGTGTTCTACAGACAAGTCCCCGACAAGTGTGACAAGGAGAACAAAGCGATGGGAATTGTTTCCCACTCCCCAATAAGATTGCGTGATTTAATCGCGTCATTAGGCTACTAAACAATATTTGAACTCGTAATTATCCAGCACAACAAGTTTCAATCTAGAGTGGAGACTGTAACACAGAAACACCACACCTGAATACTACACCTGAACTGAACTGGTACTAAAACTTGTGGCGTGAGAAATGATCGGGGGAGCAACCAACCAATATGAGCAAGGATAGATTTCTCACGACGCGGTGTCGACGGATGCTTGTTACATTAGCATGCAGACCCGTGTAGACCTACACTACAAAATAGAGCTGCAAACACAAGCTATTCTATTTCTCAATATGTTTTCTACAGTTTGTGTTGCTCTAATCCTCCTAGGATCGGTAGAAGGGGTCTGCAAGAGTGGGTCCCTATCAGCAGCAGAACAGGTCATACTAGACAAGCACAATGCGCTGCGAGCCCTCCACGACAACACCGCAGATCTATGTTATGGAGAGAGTGGGGATGATATCACTTACACCTCCCAAAGTTGGGCCGAATCTATGGCAGCGGCACTAACAATGGAACACAGCACGGGGGACTATGGAGAGAACCTGGCTTACGCTGGGACAACTGGGACTGTTGCCAATATTACAGTGGCTTATGAGTCCTCTACTCAGGCCTGGTACGATGAAATATCGGACTGGGATTTTAGTAGTAGTAGCGGATAGTAGTAGCGGAAAGGATGGAACTGTAACTGGACATTTCACACAGGTAACAACCAGCAAACTCCGTTAAAGCTGGGACTTGTGTCACCAAATAATTATGATAATATCCAAATGTTTCCAGGTGGTATGGCAGGACAGTGAACAGGTTAACTGTGGATACACAACCTTTGTTAAGAATGGATTCAACTCGTACTACGTTGTCTGCCAGTATTACCCTCCAGGAAACTATATTGGACAGTATGCTGAGAATGTAGCTGCACTAACGAGTGAGGATGGTGACAATAGTGATGGAACCAATGGGGGACACCATATTACTGCAGCTCTGACCCTTCTTGTGGGGGCTGTTCTCTTTCTTGTGGCTTAAACTAAGGCCGGCCTAGGCTACAAAGAAGTTTAAATTAACTGAAAACTTTTGCTGTATTTTGTAGAGTAAAGAGTTTGTAATGTTATAGAAATTAAGCAATTTTAGAGACTACACACTACACAGCTGTTTGAATATTAAAATCGAGAAATGCCCACAAACAGGGCCCAGGCGACGGGGTGAGCACTGGGCAGGGTCCGCCGGGCTGCAAATTGTAACGTTTTCGCGATAATGTTCACAATTGGAGAATGCTTGAAAACCCTAAACTCCCGCCCAGCGTGCGGCACGTTGCGTGCCCCTGTGAAGACGGCAGCTAAAACGAAATATCTGTAAAAGTTAGAACTATGACCACAGAAAACAATGTCTCATGGTAAAATGTGTGGCTGTACAGAGCAATTCATTGTTGGTCCAGTTGTGATCCGATCCGACGAACTCGGTTTTAACTTTTACCAAAAATAAAAAATTCGAAGATCAAAATCACCGAACTTGTTTTGAAACTTTAAAAAAATTCATGTATGAAATGAACATGAAAAATCACGGCGCGCAGTAGGGACGCGCAATTATTTTCCGCGCACAAGTTTCCACAGATCTGCACTTTTGTTTTGTTTTAACATTCTTGAAATAAACACACTCTTCGGTTAATTTACAACTTATTAACAAATAATGGACAGATAGCAATCCCAAATTAGCAAGTAAGGAGGAAAACCTCAATTCAACTGTTATCACTCAACAAAAAATAAGAATACATCGTAAAAAGTCAAGAAATAAGAAAAAGATTGTATGATAGTTTGCAGGAAAAAGTTATTCAGTTCTCTAACTGGTTAAGTGGGTGAGTTTATTTAGGTCTCAGAACATTCTGGGCGAATTCTCCCTGCCAGTTGCCAGGGGGCGTGTAGTTGCAGCACACATAGGTCTTGCCGGAGGAAGATTTAGCGTAACCACATCCCACCTTGGTTGTATCTTTCCAAACCACCTATTGGGAGAGAGAACTATGGTCAGATCATTGGCATGGAAGTGTTGCGCGGATCTTGTCAGTACCTTGACACTGTGTACCAGTAGAGTCATTAACACAATATCTTATATTAATAAATACAAGATACAAAAACACATACCTGAGTGAAATGGCCGGTTTTGTGTCCAAAGACAGGATTGTTGAAGTCGTAATCTTTTATCTCATCGTACCATTTCTGAACAGCAATCTTGGGGATCTTCTTCTCCGGGTAACCCATCGAGTAATACAGGTTCTCTCCCATTCTGAAAGAAGAAAGAGGGTGGTTACAGAACTGTGAGTAAGTTATAAAAAGGACGAGGGGAGGCGGGAGGGGTAAACTCAGACATAGTTGTAAGATGTGATTCAAAAATGTAATTGTATGCAAGTTTCTTTCACTAACCCCTTTGAGCCGGCATCACTATGTTTGAAGCTATCGGTTGATGCGAGTGTTTTGGCCCAAGATGTTGCCTCCCTCTCCAACTTTGAGTCCCAGGAAAGGGCTGGGGAGCCATGCTTGGACCTGTAGTCGTTATGTGCCGCCAGAATCACATCTTTAAATGACCCACCTCCTCTCTGTTCCAATGCCACCAAACTACAAGGAGGGGAGGGGTATCAGTTAGCTAAACTGCGAGAAGAGATCTGTGTTACTGTGTTAGAATGGGAATGGAGGGAAAAAATAACGAGTTGTTCAGGGTGTGCATTGCATGTGGTGTTCAAACCTACCGTTTGCCACGCAGTTTTTTCAGCAGTTCTCCAGGGCTGGCGAAACAGAGGGAGAGGGCCAGTGAGGTTAGTAAGAGATACCTGAACATTGAGGAGCACATCCTGTGTGGCAAAGAGGGGTTAATTGCAGGGGAATTATAGGGTACTGGGGGTTAACAGGGGTTAGTAATGATAACTTCGTTATAACGATTGCGAATGGGCAATAAAATTGTGGAGTAAAATACGATAAAAGAGTGATAAAATTACTGTCTCTTGTGTTACATTGTAACAATAACAAGGTAAGCCAATATAGCAGCTAGATCTAACAGAGTCCACAGGTCTGTTGACAGTCTGCCCGCACTTTCTCTCCAATGGCATTCTGGGCGGTGCAGTAGGATTTGAACACGTTACAGTTGGTGTGGGGGTCGGAGGAAGAGTGGGAGTGAAGGGTATCTTCACATCCCTCGTGACGTTTCTCTACTATCAGGACCTGTTGTTCCTCTACAGGGGCACACTGGTGTACCCTATGGTAGTGGGGAGAGAGAAGGGTGAGGGAAAGTTACTGGCTGTGCAAGAGCTGCAGAAGAAGATAGAAACTTGGAGAGAAGTAAGCCTGGAAGTCTTATATTTACCTGGCGAGAAGGAGAAGAGCGAAGGAAACAAAGAGTAACATACTTGAGATGACAACGAAATGATTGTCCCAAGACATTTCCCCTTCTTTTTTATACCTCCAAACCACGCAATATCCCGGATCTCTCTCTCACCCCGGGTGCCAATATTGGGCCGGGCACGTGCGGACACGGATATTTACCTCCTTCATCTATTCACAGAGCACCCTGGAGAATTCTATTGTTCTCCCAGGATATTACCCTTGATTCGCCCCGTCCCCCGCCTGTTGTGTGGTATTGTTTTGTTCAAACAAGTGCGTGAGTGTCGACCATGGCATGTGTGGGGTGCTGAGAAGAAAGAGTAAATCCGAAATTACAACTTCCATCGTCTCACAGCTCACTCTCAGTGTCAAACTGCCAAGAGCAAAATAATAAGAGCTAGAGCTGATATACAGCAAATTTAAACAAGCTTCTTTGATTGGGTAACAAAATCGAAGCTAAAACGTACAAATTTATATGTCGAGAAAACAATGGGTCACAATTCACTCCGCCGTCACTAATTGATAGTAAAAAGAGTCATATTGTCTGACTTATTGGTCAATATTAATAAGAAGTCCTTGTTCGTTTCTACAAATCTATTTACAGCTAATTACAGAAATGAACTTAGGCTTTTTGGTGTCTAGACATGTCTGAGCCTCGGCTGTTAGGCCAATGCTCGGACCACAGTTCTCACGCTTATTTGAGAGAAGCGAGAATTGGGTCAGGCCAATACTCTGACAGAGTCTCCTTGTTCTGTTATAGTCCATATTGTCTCTCTACAAACGTCAAACAATCAAAAAGATCTGAATATCTGGACAACCTTCTATTAGGTACTCACTACACTTCTACAAAGGGACCAGAGATGGACCACCTCAATCAGCTTCATCCTCTTCACCGAGGGCCTCTCCCTTCTTCAATTTGGATATTATCTGAGAGGACACAATATTGTAAAACCATCTGGAGCTGATACAATTATAGTATTTCTAATAATGAAGAATAAAATCCTGCTTAATCATGCCAAGTGCCAAGATTTTTATCCTGATACCCGCCAACTCCAAGTATCAGGCAGAATTCAGACGTAAGTCCGAGTCGACTGAGATTTTTTCCCACGCTTGGTGTTACGGCGCTCACAACTCGTACTTTCATCATATTTAAAGCCGCGCGCGTGCCAATTGCTAGCACGGAGCAAAACAAATCGGTGCCAAGTTCTTGACTTGACTTAGATCCAGTCGAACTTTTGAGAGCTTACCCCTTTGAGCCGAGAAATTTCCTTGTTGTCTGCATTCTTACTGGCATCGTTAGTAATTAGTTTCACTCGAGCGGCATACCTGGGGAAGATGGATATTGTTAACACACGTTAATATGGGGTTAACATTATGTTAACGAGCATGAGAACACGTCATGTTATCACCAGTACTAACGTTAGTGAGACGACTGTTTCATCTGTGTTGTAATCAGCAGGGGAAATGTTAACAAACATAAGGGTCTTCGCGTTGCCACCTGAACACACAGAGAGTATTAGAGATCACTGTTACCATGGCAACAAATATCGTAATGTTGAAATGTTCTCTATGTAGTGTGTAGTGTGTGCTGTAGTAAACCACACCAGAATAGAGGAAGGAGTGGGAGAGAGAGAGAGAGAGAGAGAGAGAGAGAGAGAGAGAGAGAGATAGTATAGAGAGAAGAAGATAACCACTACATATTACCAAGTGAATCCTGCATGACCATGGTAAGCTTGTTGTTACGGTAAGGTACGAAGTTAGCCTCCGAACTAAGTGCCTGTATGACATCACCCAGGGCAGATAGAGACTTGTTAATACTCTGTGCTTCTTTCAACTGTTCTGGGGTGGCTCCAGTCTTAGCAGCCCTCTCAGAACCAGCGAGATCCACCAAACTCAACTGGAAGAGGGAAATTGTAAATGAATATAGTGATCATAGTAGAACCTATCTATTAGTAGATTTGCCTGGTTAGACTGTGTTTCGGAGGGTTAGAACATAACAGTAGTAGATAAAACACGTTAGCCTCTTTACCTTTCCTTTTAGAACAGCGCCAGTCAGTAGATTGGTAGTTTCAATAACAATACCAATAATCAAATGAGATCGGGAGCTCTCGGCATTCATTTTAGTTGAAGCAACGTGTCTGTTTTTACTACCAGCATCAAACACATCTTGGAGCTCATCCACTGTTGCAACATGTTTAATGACTGCATTCTGAATCACCACCATGCCTGGATGGAGGATGGGTGAGTAGGAACTAGACACTAGAAAAGATAGGGCGATAGACCTGGGGTTGGCCGGGTTGGCCTAACTCGGTTAGGGGCATTGTATTCAAATAGAAACAAGGGGTACACACCTTTCTTATCTTTCTTGATGTCAAGTTTAGCGGAGTGAGTTTTATCGAATAGATCCAGTAACTGGTCATTGTACAGCTCAACCATGTACACACTGACACTGTAATCGAACTTCTTCTTATTGCTATCCAACAGATCGAATATCTCTTGGTATGCACGGGGTGCAACTCCGGGCATCTTGCCAGAACTGTCTCCTATCATGGTGAACGTCTTACCAGAACCTGTTGTAGAGATGGCGGAGGGTTTGTTAGTACTATAGAGATGGTGGACGGCGTCATAGTACTGGAGGAGTGTTAGAGTGTTACTATAGCTGGGGGGTTGAGGTAATAATGGTGTAACAGAGTTGTGTCCCAATAGTCCAGTCTTATTATACCTGTTTGCCCGTATGCAAATATACACACATTGTAACCATCTACTGCTGACTGAATTAACATCTTGACATCCTCGAACACGTGTTCCTGTTGGCCCCTTGTATCAGGAGTAAACACCTAAAGTGGGTAGTGGGTAGTAATCAATTCAAATCGTAATTAGAATTAGTTGAAGAGTAAGAAAAATGCAAGATTCTACTCCAAAACCGCAGCAGGTACAAATTGACTTTTAGATGTCAATACAAAGTATGAATATCCTGGTTGACAGAAAACACGATGAGAAACGGGAGCAACATTAGGTATCTAAACTTTACCACTTACCTGATCAAATGCAAACTCCTTGACGCCTCGTTTAGTTTGCACTTGGACAGTATATTCATCAGGGGACATGATAACTGAGTAATTGCCTCGCTCCCTCTCAGATCCAGAAATGGGTCTGGCCCTGCAGTACACCCTGATCTTTCCCTTCATATCCTCTATCATGTTATAGTACTTCTTCCTGAGCACTCTCTCACTGTTATAGTTCTCGACCAGCTGGAAAATACGTGTGTTAGAACTGCACGGCTAGACCCTACGGCCTCCCTTTCCGGCTCGATGACGCGTCAGGTTAGAACAGAACCATGTGTTAGAAGATGGGTAAACATGAATCAGCACGAAGTAAAATCATACACTCACCTCTGCATTTTCAATTTTTATTTTCTTCATTTCTGACTTCATCTCAGCACATTCTGCTGCCATCTTCTCTCCCTCCTCTGCAGCTGCTGATAGAGTCTTCATCCGCACACCCAACTATAAGAAAGGGGGTAATGATTTAAAGGGGGTTGCATGACAATGCCCAATTTACTGACTCCCGCCTTAGAAAATTTAACAAGAAGAAGAGGTGTTAGAACAAGGAGAAGGGGTTAATAATTCACAGCTTACCTCGGCTAGTTCCTTTGCCAGTTTCTCATTCTCCTTGTCCAGTTCAGTCTTCCTCTCTTCAGACTGGGCCAGTTTAGCCCTCGTCTCATCCAGGACTTTCTTAGTCAGCTCCAACTTCTTAGTATCCTTGTTGTTCTTTACAGCATCCTGGGCCTTCTTCGCCTCCCCCTCTGCAGCCCTCAACTTCTTTTTGAGGTCAGCAGCAGCTGCCTCTGTCTCCTCCGCCTGCTTCTTTAGTGTTTCGTTCTTATCTTTCAGAGCCTTCACCTAGTGGGACGTGAAACGAGTTAACTTGAATCTCTTACTGATTTAATTTGAATTAGATTATATTTAGATTTGGTTTAGTTGGTCCTTAATTAGATACCTGAGCATCAGAAGCACCACCGCCCCCAGCAGCTCCTGCCTTCCCTGCAGGTCCCTTCTTGGTAGGTCCACCTGCTGACTTTGCCTCGGCCTTGGCCTCCTTAACTTCAGCCTTAGCTTCTTTTAGGGCACTCTTAGCGTCCTTTAGTTGCCTCGTCTTATCTTCCACCTCGTCCTCCAGCTTTGATACTCGGTTCTGCAGACATAAATGAAGTTAGGTTCTGGGGAGAGATAATAGGGGATAATTGCAATCTTGGCAAAATGAGAAATTAGTGTGGTTTCCTTACCGTTAGCTTTTTGTTTTCTGTGTTCAACTGTTTGATCTTCCCCTTCTCCTCTCCAGCTTCACTTCTCTGAGCTGTTGCCTGTTTGGTCTCAGCAGCCTGACATCTCTCTAACAGTGCCTTAGCTTCTTTATCCTTCTCTTCTTTGAGGGCCACCAACTTACCCTGTTAGATGGCATGTTACAAAATACAGAGAACTGCGCCTAAACTATCTGCCTTCTAGAGTCTAGACACCTTCTAGACAGTAGACAACTTCTTGACACCTTCTAGAACAACTTCTACATTTCACCTACGTTCAGTTCACTCTCAGTGTTGGTAAGTCGTGCTATGTTATCTTGTAGTGACGTCACTTTGGTCCTCTCCAGATCCACTGCTAGTTCCAACTTGCCCCTGATCTCATCTATATTCTCCTGCTCCTGCTCCAGTAGGGTGATCCTGTCCTTGTACGTCTGTATTGTTTCCTGGGCATCTGCAGGAAGGGCTGCTAACTTCTCAGCCTCTAGATCTGTTACTTGGTCCCGGAGCTTTTGGATTATCTAAGAGAAAGGAGGAAGGGAGATATTTGAGAAAGGATTGAGACAGGAGAGAAAGGAGGGAAATTTTATTCTTGGTCATGATAGTTTCTAAAAAAGAGCTAGAGATGACATATATACCTCTTGTTTAGACTCCAGTTCAGATTTGTGAGCCTTTGTATTGGCCTCAGTTAGCTGTTTCTCATCAGATAACACTCTATCTGCCTCCTCTTTAATTTTAACCATCTTAGCCTCAGTCTCAGTCAATGTTGCCCTGACACTCTCCAACTAAGGGGAGTAATTATTGTTACTATCATTAACATTAACAAATTGAAACATTTAGGTTGTGGCACAACATTAAACTGCTAGATGCTCCATGAATGTGAAATATTACTCTTACCTCATATGCCTGTTTCTCGACTTGGTTCTGTAACTGTCCCGCCCTTTCCTCTGCTTCGTCCCGTTCCTCAGTTAGAGTAGTCTTGTCCTCGTTTAGGGATTCTAGTTCCTCCTCTAACCGCTCTATCCTCTCCTCAAACTCGCTAGTATCTACTGCAGTAGCAGTAGTGGCAAGTGTTGGCTGTTCTTCCTCCTCAAAATCTTCCTTTGGGTCATCTGCTGCTGTTTCTTCAACTTCAGCAGGTTGTTCCTCAGTTGGTTGTTCCTCAGTTGGTTGTTCCTCAGTTGGTTGTTCCTCAGTTGGTTGTTCCTCAGTTGGTTGTTCCTCAGTTGGTTGTTCCTCAGTTGGTTGTTCCTCAGTTGGTTGTTCCTCAGTTGGTTGTTCCTCAGTTGGTTGTTCCTCAGTTGGTTGTTCCTCAGTTGGTTGTTCCTCTGTAGCAACTTCCCCCTCAGTAGGTTCATGTGTTGTCATGACAACATCAGCACTGATCTCACCATCAGAGAGAAGGGTCAGAGCAGCTACACTTTTCCCAACATTCCTCTCCTGTTCAGCTAGTTGGGACAACATCTCCTCCTTGCTACTAATGTAACTCTCAAATGTGTCCCCTCCTTCCCCTTCCTCTGCTTTGGCTCTCCACTCCGCCAACTCCCTCTCCATTTCTTCCTTCTGGACTCTCAGTGCTTCTAGCTCACCCTGCTTTGATGTCTGAAGAGGGGGTACAGATACAGTTATTTAGGGGGTAAAATACAGCTTTACAGGGTGTTCATTTTGGATCTTTACAAGCGTTGGGCTTCACCCAGAAAAAAGTTGACAAAATTAGGTCATGAAACTTCATACTTGGACTATTCTATACCCTCATTCAAGGTTCCTGGGGTTTTCGGAGCTTTAGCACCCTGGGAAGTGTGCTTTTGGCATCAAAACTACCAGAAGGAATTTTTTGCTGGTGCTGAGACTTTGCTAAAATGTTTTTTGTGTATTTTCTATGTCAATTCCAAAGTTTCGTGATGATTTGATGTGTTTTTCGGACTCAAAATTGCCAAAAAAGGGGCTGGAAAAGCTCGAAAACGGCTCAAAATTGGCAAAAACTGAGCCTTTCCAGCCTCTTTTTTCGAAATTTTGAGTCCGAAAAACACATCCAATCATCATGAAACTTTG
>AVPN01000537.1:9763-20764 GCA_000695325.1 Pleurobrachia bachei
CCCGACTAAACAGGTTGTGTCGGTACCTCCGTGAGGCGTACTGTGCTATCTTTAAGAAGGCAGCCACTCTACCCTTCGTTATTGCTGCTCCCCTTCACCTTGATCCAGGTACTTGTCGGATCTAAATTTACCGGGATGTTTTAATTGGTCTAATTGTTTACTCGCCTTCATATTATTATGATTTTAGTCAGCTACCTACCATACATACGTCTTTTATAGACTCTGAACTTTAACCGTTCCCTCCGATCAAGTAGCTATACCATCTGACCCTCCCCTGGGCCCTGATCTCTATTAAGCAAGTCTCACCCCCTCTCCTAATCCTCCCTATTTCCATCTCTCTTCTACCGTGTATGACCCTCCCCTAATATTCCTATAATCCTTCCTATATCCCTCAGATTACAGCTGTGTGGTGGGGGTACCCGCACTGGTAATTGACAGCAACAAATCCTACCTTGGTCGGGCTTTCGTACAGGCATCAGACAAAGTCAACGCTTCCGTGGAGTTTGATGATTTTGATGGGTCGGTAATGCAAATAAAAACCGAGGACAAAGCTAGATTTTTTGATGCCCTTACTGTGTTGTTGATGTCATGATGATCTTTAGTGTGTGTTGTGTTTGTGTTTTTGTGAGTTTATTTGTCGATATAATTAAAATAAAATTACGTGCTTCTTGTGTCATATTAAGCAGATTTATCACCCGATTTACCGGGAAAATCGGGGTCAGACTGACTATTGAATGATTGATGCATGATACACATCTCTTAAACCTTATGTTACCCAGCCACTCAACAAGAATCGACAATATCTCTAAAGGGAAGCACTCAGATGGTCTCCGAGTTTTTCTGTAAGTCCACCATAAAATGTATTTGATTTTTCCATGGATCCAAGAACATTGAATTGTAATCTTGACAGTCTGCATTCCTTAAACAACCTACCCTTATCGAGTAACCCAAACCCCCTTCAGATTACGCAGTGAATAGTATCCTGTTCCAACGTGGCGTCTACGCCTGTCTGTCGAAGCTGAAATTTTGATTTATGTTAGAGTTCCATTTCAACGACGGAATTAAAGTTCTCTTCTGCACAGATATTGTACAGGTGTCAACTCCTCATATAGTATCCCCTCCCCTGGAAGCTATTCTTGCCCAATCAAGATGTTTTGTGTTGGGAAATAGGTACTGCAGTTTTGGGTCGGGCAGTAAGTTTTGTGGGGTGTGTTTGCCTTATTCATCACTCCCTCACCAACCCCACGGTAAAAGTTGTCTCATATAAGACCCTCCTCTTCGCACCGGGCCGAAGGCCCGGTGCGGCTACGTGAGGCCGCGTAGCGCGATGTACAGTCAGTGTGAGACAAGGTAAAAGAGTGTTGGATTTAACAAGGGTGTGTGTTTTAAAACAAAGGCTTTTCTTGCAGGTTATGGAGACGACCGATGATCGACTGAAAAGCTACTTAGAACAGTGTATGGAACAACTTAAAGGTACGTACTGAAAAGCTACTTAGAACAGTGTATGGAACAACTTAAAATTTTGTTTCACATGTTTTTACGTCATGTGATTGTGTTCAATGGTTAGGACTCCGGTGATTTTTGTTGCCAGACTTTGGTTTTCTTGGCCCTTCATTCCTGATTCTGTGTTTGGTTCATTGTTGCTTGTGTGTCCCGATATGGGCCCACAGTTGTATACGCGCTGTGCAGGAGCGCGCGACATACAAACTTGCAGTGTGTATGGCGCAGTTCCCGCGAATCTTATCATAGGATTTAGTTGATGAAAAAACGATCTGATGTGTCAATCGAATTAGCGAATTAAAATTGATGATAATTGATTAAAAAGATATAGCACCTCACTCTACTGAATGAACTTTCGTTAATTAAAATCTAACTTAGAAATTGGATTCATTTCAGTTTTACCTCCACACTTCCATTCCCTTTCTTTACAACCACCCCTCACTATCTCATTACATTCCATAATAATACCGATTCTTCCCTGCAGGTTGGCTGGACAATCTGACAGTTCAGAAACTAGTCCTAGTAATGCAGGATCTAGAGACCCGAGAGAATATCGAGAGATGGTCCTTCGATATCAACTGTGACAAATCCATCAGAAACAGCCCTGAGTAAGAAACATCTCTCACCTCTCTTTTTCCAGACTTTTAGTTTCTGTTAATTTTAATTCATTTCATCATGAATGAGATCTTATCAGGAATGTCCCTGTTCATGTTATGGTACCACATGTTTACTTCTGTCAAAAGTTCTGAATCAGAATCTAAAGCCTGACTATTGTGTTTCAGTTTCACAAAGCCTGCAGAACTAAAGTCTATTCAGAAGGGGATACAGGACGTTATAAGACAAATTGTATCCAGTGTCACATTTCTACCTGTTCTTGAATCATCCTGTGAGTATTTTTTGTTGTTTTTCCAGGTGTAGGTGGGATAGAAGGCATTGGGCTGAGAGGTTGAAAAAGTTTTTAAAGTTTTCCACCTGAATTTTCAAAATTGGCACTTCAAAACATATGCTGGGAGTTTTTTGTAGCTGAATTTTTCCACTCAACTTTTCGGTGTCGGTGACTTCAAAAACGTCAGTCCCCTCCCCCATCACCTTTTATTGTTACGTTCTTTCATTGATGCATAACGACAGCAACCATCCAAGTTACACGCAGAGGCATAACGCTACCTTGTTCCAGAAAAAACTAGGCTCAAGACACTCTCAAAGGCAAAACGTTACCTAGTTCCAGACTAAACCAAATCCAAGACTCTCTCAAAGGCAAAACGTTACCTTGATCCAGAACAAACCCAACTTGACAGACTCTATGACTGATGCCATAAGTTCCCCCATTTCACCGAAGTTGAGAAAGGGGGAAGCTTAGCGCCATAGTTACCCATACCCGGGTGGTATGTGGTTTGCTCAGCGTGTGGCTAAGTAACCCAAAAAAAAATGACTACCATATCATATTCTGTATTTCTGCAGAACAACGTATTTTATATTTGTGACTTTTGTGTGGTCTATGATTTCAAAGCCGCACCATGACTGTCCGATGTTCATATCTCCCCTACCTACGCTACTGACCGACCGAGACTTTATTTGGGCCCAGCTTCAACATGTGTAGGCATTAGGTCAAACTCCAAAGCTAAATTTTGTTACGCCGACAGCTTGCACAGTTTGCAGTTTTCTCTCTTTAGTGCAGGAGCTGCTGGGGGGCAAACGCTACAGCGTGGCATATCGTGAAGTTGGCTCTAATTTTTCCTGAATTTCTAAAATTATATTTTCCTCTACAGACACGGTAACACACACGTGCAACTGTCTTGTTCATGCTGTCACACGCAGACTAATTCTTACTTGACTGATATAACATGTGTTACCTTGTGAAGTTGTTGTGTTGTGTTATAGGGGACGCCAGGGTTATTGGTTTTGCAATAGCTCGTATTTTTGCAAACTACTGATTCTTGAGCTACATGAAGCCCAAAGCGTTGTCCACGACGTCTTAGACGCACTCCACTGACATTGAATGTTTTTTGTGTGTGTCTTGGACGTCGTAGAAAACGGTTTGGGTGACACTGTGTCCAATAACTCTCAATTCTCATCAACTCAATGACTCTAGCATTGGCCTGCCAGCTTTTCCACAGAAAGTTGAAAGCAGGTGGTCTGGGAGTCACTATTTCAGTTATATCTCGACTTGTTCTAGGGCGGGGACACCATGGCACTGGCCGCATTAGGTTTTTGTGACGTGTGTCCTTCTCTCAAATTCATCCTCTGTAGGATAATATTATTGATAATAATACTATTATGGTGGGGTCTTAACGAAAATACAGCTGTGTGGTAGAATCACGTGCCACCTTCTACCCAGACACTATCTCTCTCTCTCTCTATCTCTCACACACACTCTCTCTCTCTCCCTCTCTCTCTTCCTCTCTCTTCCTCTCTCTCTATTTATCTGTCTATCTCTCTCAGTGAAGGTCATTAGCATTATAACGTGCTCCTCACATGGTTTTGGATTTAATCTAGATAAGCAAACGTACAATATCTCCTACATCTAGTATCTGGGTCTGCTAAAGACTCCGTATAATTATAATTACCCCCAGGTTACCCCTGCACTGATCCTTTATGATATGTACCCCCTGATCCTCTATAATTATTAATTACCCCCCTCTATAATCCACCCTCCTCCTCCCCTCCAGGTTCATTTGATATCCTGGTGTACACTGATCACGATGTTACCATCCCTGTGGGATGGGATGAGACGACTGCAAAGATAGTGATAGGTAGTGAGAATGTCCAACTCAAGGGATTCAGCACATCAGTCCATAGTGTCACCCCTTCCATCTCCTACAAGATGCCTTGAGAGAGAGTGATAGGTACGGTTTGAGTTCAGAAAGAACACTTTTTAGTTTTACCCCATCAGACAATGAATGATATAAACTATTTTTAAGCTTCTTTTCCCATGTACAGATCCTAAGTTGGGTTTCCCCCAAGCGCCACGCCATCTGTTAGGGTAGTGATCCCTGCTAGATGGTGGGGTCGCGTTGGGGTCAATAATATCGGTTTCTTCCTTTGCCCCTTTATAAATCACGTTTCCATGGCGATAAAGCGCTGCAAATCGCATTCCCACAGATCATCAGGGGTGGGGGATGGAATTATTGTAGAGAACGCGGGGAGGTGTATTAGCTGCGCGATTTGCCGATGAACTATTCGGCACCATTCCATATAATCTCGCTCCCATCCAGTTCAACAAATTCGACAAATTGGAAGTGCAATATAGAACTTCTATTATACCTCCTGTCTCCCTGCCCCTAAATTTTATTGTACATGGCACTCCCCCTTGAACGTCTTATAATATTCCTTCGGCAGCTCATTCTATTCATTCTTTCTACTGCAATGTCTCCATTTTCAACATTTAATGTTTTATAACGAGAAAGAGAAACACGAGAGAGGTGAGAGAGAGGGAGAGGTGAGAGAGAGGGAGAGGTGAGAGAGGGGGCAGTGCAGTCGGTTGCGTTGAAATGAAATTAACTTAGTGGTGACTCTATATACTGACCTGCAAATAGTCACACTTATGCTCTATCAAGGTAGCATCATAACAGCAGTGTGAGCTGATAGAGTGGTAGTGGACTAAAGATCATCCTTTTCAATTATAGCTATTGATGAGCTGAGCTGCAGCTCTTTAAAAGTATATGGCACAGCTGGGAGCTTAGCATGGGAGCTGGTAGTGAAACTCGAGTTTCTAACATACAAGCCCTTCTCCTCCTCTCTGTATTGATTGAGGGCACGACTCATCTTTCTTATAACAGTGGTATGATACAAATCCAATAACTGGGACGAATGAGAAATTCGGGGGAGTGAAAGATAGGGAGAGAGATAGTGAGAGAGATTAAAAAAGAAAGAGAGTTAGAGTGAGAGAGAGAGTGAGAGTGAGAGTGAGAGAGAGATAGAGAGTTAGATAGAGCGAGGGTAGAAGAGAGAGGGATAATGAGGGAAGGAGAGAGAGAGAGATAGAGTCATTGCACCCGATCCATTCAGTAGCCATGGTGAGAACAATAACCTCATTTCGTCGAGCTCCAACCACAACTGCACCCACATTAGTTCTCTAAACCTTCGTCTTGTTGTCTCCAGTCTGCCTCTGTTGTCTGATCTTACTATAACTAGAATGAGGCCATAATCATTATTATAGTTTCCTCGAACGTTCTTGAAACATCTACATAGTTGAATGCATCACTTTTACACCTGATCCACTATCGTAGATAATAATGCTCCCCCTATAATGCTTTGTATAACAAGTAACAGTGCTTGACATAATCATATCTCAGTGAACAAAGTTTCAATAAAGTATCTCATATACACATGTGGGATAGCGAGAGAGACTTCGAGTCACTTCATCCCCGAAAACCAATCAAACTTCTGTATTTAATGAACTTTCTACAGTTTCGAGAAACCTTACAACAAGTTGAGCTCATGATGATCCCCCTGTGTAGTACACAGAAGTAAAGCTTTCAGGGCCTGTAGTTATTGTGCATAGTGGTATGTAATAGTATGTCACATGATCTCGAACCCCCATGCGCAGGTCCATTGTTGTCAGAAAATTGGCCCTATGGCCTACTCTCATTTCTTTCAACCCCGGTTAGAGCATTGGCCTGACAGCTTAACATTGTCACTCTTGAATGAAGGGGCTGGAATGAGAACTGTCTCCTATATACCACAGTCATTCAATCATGTCGTGGTTTCGTTCCTTTTACTTTAATTTTGATCAAACCACAACTCTCTGTATGTGGGGCATGTTCACCACGTTCAACTGTTCGTCACCCCTCCATGTATAGAATCTTGGTGACTATCCCAGTGAGAGAGAGAGAACCCCTTTTCTATGAGAGATAGTGAGAGAGAGGGAGAGATAGAGAGAAAAAAACCCTTTCCGTGATGCTAGGGAATTGCGATTCTGACGCAATTAGATGAACTCCGATACTCTTCTCTGTAATTTGCTACTACAATTGTACCCCCTTGTGTTGTTCTCCCATCATACTAGATTACAGTGCTGTTCCCATTGTTGTGCTCCATTAATGTTCCTGACGCATGATGGTTCTGCTGCTCTTGTCCCCCTTTATTGTAATACTCAGTCACTTTGGTACTGGTAGTATATAGGGCATTGATGATTGTGATATGGCTGCCCCTTTGCCCCTCGTGACGTCCCAGTATTATTGCCAGTCATTGGTCCACCACTTAGCATTATGCTTAGATCGTCTATATATCCCTTTGACGCCTATATGCAGAAAGAACTCTTGTGGAGAGTGCTTTATTCAAACATTGTGGAGAGCTATGCATGCTCTTGAAGACTCTTATATTGCCTGTGTTTACAAATGTAAAGGAGGGTTAGAACATAACAATACTCTTAGCTATATATCGCCATAGCAACGAAACTCCGTCTAGACATGTCAGCCGAAGAAGCAGAATGTGGATTTCCAGATTCGGAAATGTTCTCGAAATACCTCGTGGATAAATACACTACGACATGGCTTGAGGTACGGAATTGTATTTTAAAAGAATGCAAGAAGAAGGGATTTTCTAGAACTTTTTCCTAGGATTTGAAGTTTCGGCTCCTAGTCGCTAGTCCTGTAGCTGTTCTCTCACACCCGAAATTATAAACTTTCAGGGGTTACTATTTGCGCTGAATTTTGGATTCACCCTCGTTGGTATCCTGGCCAACTGTCTGGGTCTCTACTTCTTTATAAAGAAACAGCGGAAGGACCTCACCACTCGGATGTTCATCGCACTTTGCTCTATTGATCTGGCGACTTGTCTAACCGTTGGACCGTTCCAAATCCTGGTTAACGTTCAGGCGATCAACTATTACGACTTTTCTACGCAGCACTTTGTTGTTTTCAGTGTCATGTCCGCAATTGCTGGAATCGAGGTGAGAGAGGGTGTAGATTGTTAGAATCGTTACTTAAATTTGGTTAGATTAGTGCCAGTATCGTATCAATACGATTTCGCATATTATGATTATTCTTGTGCCATACATTATATCTCTTGTACATATCTCTCTACTACTACTCTCTCTTTTTCAGATTCGTTTTTCCATGTTTCTGTTCATGGTGATGAGCTTCTGTCGGTGTATCTCCATCCTAACTCCCTTCCGGAGGCACAACCAGCGCCTCATTATCGGCATCCTCCTGGCCTACCTGGTGCTGATGACAGTCATGATGTCAGTTCCGGGGGGCTACTGCGGGGATCTCTCCTACACCAACATTCCCCTCGCCAGGATAGGACAGATGGAATTCCTTGCCGCTCTGGAACAAGATCTAGGTGTAGAGCACAAAGTATATCTCGCCTGCGCGGAAATCGTGGCCATGATAGCTCCAGTCGTCCCCATCACTATTACCTCTTGTATCACCGCCTACAACCTTCTTTTCTCTCCGGCTATGAGGGCTGCGTCTAACAACAACGCCTCAAGACGGGACGGGGCAATCACCATCCTTATCCTAACTGCCTCCACTTTGATCTGCTTCTTCCCGCGTCTCCTCATCACCCTGACAGCCCTTACAGGAGAGAAGACCCTGGCAGATGTGATAATTGAGGGTACGGGCATGGCAACCAGTTATAGCATCATCTACCTCCTTATGACGGGTCTATCCCTTGCCAACTCCTGCATCAACCCCTGTGTTTTCCTGGTCCGGGGCCAGAACATGAAGAATTTCCTCCAGACGCGCATCCTGGGCCGGGGAAGGAGCCAGGCTACTCAGAGGGGCAACACCAGAAGGGATTTTCTAGAACTTTTTCCTAGGATTTGAAGTTTCGGCTCCTAGTCGCTAGTCCTGTAGCTGTTCTCTCACACCCGAAATTATAAACTTTCAGGGGTTACTATTTACGCTGAATTTTGGATTCACCCTCGTTGGTATCCTGGCCAACTGTCTGGGTCTCTACTTCTTTATAAAGAAACAGCGGAAGGACCTCACCACTCGGATGTTCATCGCACTTTGCTCTATTGATCTGGCGACTTGTCTAACCGTTGGACCGTTCCAAATCCTGGTTAACGTTCAGGCGATCAACTATTACGACTTTTCTACGCAGCACTTTGTTGTTTTCAGTGTCATGTCCGCAATTGCTGGAATCGAGGTGAGAGAGTTTGTAGATTGTTAGAATCGTTACTTAAATTTGGTTAGATTAGTGCTAGTATCGTATCAATACGATTTCGCATATTATGATTATTCTTGTGCCATAAATTATATCTCTTGTACATATCTCTCTACTACTACCCTCTCTTCCTCACAGATTCGTTTTTCCATGTTCCTGTTCATGGTGATGAGCTTTTGCAGGTGTATCTCCATCCTAACTCCCTTCCGGAGGCACAACCAGCGCCTCATTATCTCCTGGCCTACCTGGTGCTGATGACAGTCATGATGTCTGTTCCTGTGTTTTACTGTGGGGATCTCTCCTACACCAATATCCCCCTCGCCAGGATAGGACAGATGGAATTCCTTGCCGCTCTGGAACAAGATCTAGGTGTAGAGCACAAAGTATATCTCGCCTGCGCGGAAATCGTGGCCATGATAGCTCCAGTCGTCCCCATAACGATTACCTCTTGTATCACCGCCTACAACCTTCTCTTCTCTCCGGCTATGAGGGCTGCATCCAATAACAACGCATCTAGACGGGACGGGGCAATCACCATCCTTATCCTAACTGCCTCCACTTTGATCTGCTTCTTCCCGCGTCTCCTCATCACCCTGACAGCCCTTACAGGAGAGAAGACCCTGGCAGATGTGATAATTGAGGGTACGGGCATGGCAACCAGTTATAGCATCATCTACCTCCTTATGACGGGTCTATCCCTTGCCAACTCCTGCATCAACCCCTGCGTGTTCCTCGTCCGGGGACAGAACATGAAGAATTTTCTGCAGACACGCATCCTGGGCCGGGGAAGGAGCCAGGCCACTCAGAGGGGCAACACCAGCTACCAGAATAACAAGACTATGGATACGGTGCTGAGTAATGGGAGCACTCAGCTGCAGAGCAACTCAAAGATTTACCATGATACCAAGCTGTGAATAACATGACTGATATTATTCATGTGATGGTAACATGTCAGAGCATTGTCCTGCCCCAGGGCCCTATTCTGTGGTCAGAGCATTGGCCTGGCAGATTGTAACTGTAAACGACGGTTTTATTTGTTCGGTTTAGGGTGTGATATTGACCCTGAGACTCACAATTTGACCACAGCCACAAAAGCGTTATAAGTTCAACTATATGAGTATGAAAGAGCATGATGTGTAGATGATTTTCTGTTGAGTGTTGCTGTACTAAGGTGAGGGGTGATGTGAAACGTATCTCAGGTTCCTATGGTACGTCCTTAGCAGAAAAAGCGGGAAAATGCTGTGAACATAAAACTGAAAAACAATATGAGATGTTTGTTGTAAAATTACATAATAGCAATTGAGAGCGTAAAAATGAAATTATACATTTCGTCGAATGATCGGTTATATTGTCATATAAACAGCAGCATCACATTCTTCCATTCGCCTTTATCGCTTCTGCAATGATAATCTCATTTGTTTGTCCTGAATTCTCGATCAGCGGTGACAGGGCCGCTGTTTTTTCAGTCTTCACTGCTGACGATTGTTCTACTCCCCGTGAAATATTACTCTGTTGAGTCATTTGCATGTGTCCTGCACTCCCGTGACCACTGCCCCCACTGGGGACGCCGGCTAGCCGCTCATGGCTTCTAGCTATCCACCGGAAGTAGAGTCTCCTCTGGAGCTTGTGTAGTTCCATTCGGAAGGAGCTGCCCGTTGAGAGGAGAATGAAGGGGTTGACAAAGGAGTTTAGGTAGGCTAAGAAGTTGTACATCGCGTAGAAGTAGGTCGTCTCCACAGGACCCTGATCATGGAGAACTTAGTGACTAATTTAATAATTTTTGGTTACATTTTGATTGGCCGGTTCATTTGTTCAGAAAAGCGTTTTGGTTAATTTGTTCAGAAACACGCATCTTACCATCGCCAGTAGTCCGTCTGTGATGATTTCTCGTCCGAGTGCAGCAGAAATGAGGTTCTTGAAGTTGTTGTAAATGATAATGGAGTAGCAGAGAATATACCATCCGGTCATTAACATGAGGGATATGACCTGCAAGGAGAGGATGATGTTTAGTCAAATGTGGAGAAGTTAGTGACAGAAAGCACACTTTTGTGAATTCCTTGATCACCCCTGGGCCCTGAATTTTAGAACTTCCGTTTCTTTGGGTCAATATAATTTTTTTTAATTTTATCTCGTAGCTTTGCTTACCACTTGTTTGCTCTGAACCCTCTGTTCGATGAATCCAGATTTCTCCTTTAGGTTTCTCTTGCTTTTTACCGTACTCCACTGTTTCTATGATCGAGAAATTTGATTAAGTACATACGTTACATAGATTCACCACCTATTTTAGGGCAATTCATTGAACTTAAACTGTTTACACACTTCACTGGTCTCCTGTGTGCTCCCCTATAGAACGCCTCATTGAACAGTGGCTAATAACACAACTATCCCCCCCCC
>AVPN01000537.1:21504-38932 GCA_000695325.1 Pleurobrachia bachei
GATAAGATGCACCGATTCGAAACACGATTCGGACTCGGTCGGGGTGGCTTACCTTAGAAAAAGTCTTTACAATTTTTTTTGAATTTTTAAATTTTCTATTTCTTATGACAAAAGCAATGATCATATTGTCATCAATAAATGTATACTATACAGTTAGAGGTGTCTTGGTATAGAATTTTGGTCAAAAGTAGGATTTGTGGGACAGATATGCTCTACCCCGGTCCCCGATATATCGGGCACCCCAATTTACCGGGCAAAATGGCTTCCCCCGAGGATCCCGGTAAATCGGGGTCCGACTGTATATAATGCTTTTTTTGTTGCTTACCACTTGTTTGCTTTGAACCCTTTGTTCGATGAATCCAGATTTCTCCTTCAGATTCCTCTTGCTTTTCACCGTACTCCACTGTTTCTATGAGATTGAAAATAGGTTAGTTGTGAGATTTCAGAGCAAAGGCCTGACCCTATTCTGGTGAGAACCGTGGTCAGAGCAGTGACCTTCCAGTAAGTGCATACATAGATTGACCACCTATTTTAGGGCAATTCATTGAACTAAAACAGCTGTTTACACACTTCACTAGACTTCTGTGTGCTCTTCCCCTATTATAGAACGCCTCATTGAACAGTGGCTAATAACACAACTATCTCTCTCACCCCGCGGCATATACCCTTCAATGTAGATAATACTTCCCTTACTTACATATTACACCATCACCATGTTTACCATTACGCTGTCGAAAACTTTCAGAATATTCAGCTTTTTCACCATGTTATTGACAAAAAAACAGCAGACTGCAGAGAGTATAAAAAGCATCAAACCACTCAATTACCTTGTATCGGTTGATGAGGTAGAAAACGATAAAGACGTTGGTGCAGATGATGGTGAACAGAGATAAGACCATGGGAATGGGGCCCATTATTATCAGATACAGCTTGGCTATTGTCCTTTCTGTGCCCGCATCGTATATAAAATCACAGATACTCCACCTGGTAATTAACCGGGATCAAAGATCAACACTTTTGAATAAGTTAATTTCATATCATCTCATCAGCAACAAATTAAATACTTCTAAATTTAAATTCATTGCGCACATGAACTGGTTCAAAATGAACTCGTTCAAAATTAAATGGTTCAAACTTCTAAATGAACCAGATTTGTCGATGGTATTTCATAATATTAGCTTACTCGGGACTGAAAGTATATCCAAAGTTGGGGACGAAGTATGGGAATGTAGCAAACGTGACTCCGTACAGATAGATCAATACGCACATACCCGTCACCTATTATAGGAGATACAATCAGTTAGCAAAACAGAAACGGTCACACAGATTTATGAAGGAAAATGTAAGTTTCAGTATGAAAAACTTTTGAATTTTCAACACAATGCAATGAAAAATGAACACGTACCGCATTTCTATGATCCATGAAGAGTTTACTATGTGGCCAGTAAACAGCGTGGAACCTCATTGCACAAGCAAGGGCCAGGAGAAGGGGTGTAATGATCATATTCCAGTTCCAAACCATACCAGCCATCACACAGAGCGGTTTCAACTTTTCAAATTTAGCATCGTCCCGACCTGTGGGAATGATGTAGAAATATGTGTGTCAGCTCTTTATCTGGCATCCGCACCAAAGAAAGCAATATTTTCCTGACCCACACTACCATTTTAACTACAATCCTACTAGTGCTAATTTTATCATGAACTCTACTGGTTTAAATCCCTATTTCAGTTACTTACCACTGAGAAGAAAGAATGCAGAGTAAAGAGCCGTTGCACTGACCACTAGATCAGTTAGAGTTTCAAACACGATAACAATGTAATAGCTCTTCTGCTTCCCCATCATATAGAAGAGATATAGAGCCAGTGAGTTAACCATCAGCCCTATTATACCCATTACCAAATGTACCTGGAAATATTATTTCGAGGTTATTAAAAAACCATTCAATGAAATTCATTGTTGGAACTGGGAGTAGTTCTGGCTGGTCACAGGTATTCCAATAGTACAAATGATATGTCAATGCTTCTAGACTCTAGTTCCTGTCTCATTATAATTGTTTAGCCCTCAAGAAGCATCAACTAAATTGACATCAAGTCGCCACGGTGACACAACTAATGAGTTGTGCTAATGACTGAATGACACGTTGTTGTTACTCAACTAATGACACGTGCAGTGGAGTTTATCAATAAGAAGTCTACCATGATGATAAACAATTATCAATTGAGATCTGTCTAGATCAACTGCTCTATAATTGACCGAAATCTTTCAAGGAATCCCATAGCCCACCGTTTCTTGCAGACAGGTTCGTTCACAAGAAAGATTCCAACCCAAAGGTTGATCTACCGAACACTCACAGAGCGTGTGGTAAAAAAGAATCCAAGTCAAAGCCATGTTACTTACCCCTCCCAAGACGAGGTCAACCCAAATAATACATGCTGGGCCCCATTCACATGAGTCCCTGGTGACAGCCTCGCATCGTTCACAAGTCTCCTTGTTGTAAAAATAGTACGTGTCTGTAATGTTAGGGTCCTCCATGATATCTATCAAAGGTGGTTACGATGTTATGTTGTAACTGCAGGGCTTTTGTTATGTTCTAACCCTCCCTTTACGCGGCGCCCGAAACACAGTCTTACCAGGCAAAGGCGCTCAGGAAAAAGGGTCGAACAAGACAAAGGTTTACTATGGTTAATTCCAACACAGAAACATAAAATAATAACAGTACAACATGAAAATACAAGACGTGTTCTGTCAATAGATCCACTTGCGCTCATTTATACATGTATTATCCATTCCATAGAATATATAGAATAAGTAGATCTAATGGCTGAACAAAGACAAAGAGTGGCAGAGCTGTAGTGGGACAGGGACCTGTTTTAGAAGACGGAGGAACACAGTAGCAATTCGTGGCAGAGCTGTAGTGGGACAGGGACCTGTTTTAGAAGACGGAGGAACACAGTAGCAATTCGTGGCAGAGCTGTAGTGGGACAGGGACCTGTTTTAGAAGACGGAGGAACACAGTAGCAATTCGTGGCAGAGCTGTATTGGAACATGTGGTAGAGTGAGGCTGTATTTCGTATCTGTAACGCGCTTTTGACCTGAAATCGGGCTGGAAGTTGTGCGGCTCGCGATGGTAGCACTTGCTAAATGCGCGGCTTTTCTGTATTTTCGGCATATAATACGTATTTAATACGTATTAAATACATATTTGCGCGTGTATTTAATACGTATTGTTGAAAATAATACGTATTATATTCTGACTAGGGAAGGTTGATCGAACCGAACACTCACAGAGCGTGTGGTAAAAAAGAATCCAAGTCAAAGCCATGGCTTCGGTACAATGAATGGGGAGGGTTCTGCTCCAGTTGGGTTTATTATGTACCTGGGCCCCATTCACATGAGTCCCTGGTGACAGCCTCGCATCGTTCACAAGTCTCCTTGTTGTAAAAATAGTACGTGTCTGTAATGTTAGGGTCCTCCATGATCTCTATCAAAGGTGGTTACGATGTTATGTTGTAACTGCAGGGCTTTTGTTATGTTCTAACCCTCCCTTTACGCGGCGCCCGAAACACAGTCTTACCAGGCAAAGGCGCTCAGGAAAAAGGGTCGAACAAGACAAAGGTTTACTATGGTTAATTCCAACACAGAAACATAAAATAATAACAGTACAACATGAAAATACAAGACGTGTTCTGTCAATAGATCCACTTGCGCTCATTTATACATGTATTATCCATTGGTATCTTATATATCTTATTCATCTAGATTACCGACTTGTTTCTGTTTCTCCATAGGTAGCTTATATATAAACATTATATATGTTATACTTATATTGTGATACAATGCACTCTTTTCGTGTCTATACATGATATGCTAATACAATTAGGCGATTCTGAATTTGATACAATGAAGAGACAGGAAGATATTAAAAAGTGGCCTGACATGTGCTAGAAAGGCCGGAAGACAATGCTAGATAAATTAATGCTTTGAATTCGAGAATAGTAAGAAACAGAGTGAATATTTTCAAGATATATCAAATGCACATACTGATACGATATGACAATACCAAAAGCATCCCATTATTTTCTAAATTCTAAAACGCAGCAGCTGATAGAGGGAGCGGTACTGTAAAAACATGCAGGTGGAATTGTTGCAAGAAGAGAGTAATACAATTACTAACTCTCACTGCAACTCGTGTGTGTGTGTGTGTGTGTGTGTGTGTGAAGAAGAGGGTGTGAATCTATCAATACAACTGCCAAAGCTTGGACACTTCAAGTGTGTGTGTGTAGGACGTAGGTTGTACCATGTTCAGTACACTCTCATACACACATATCTCTCTCTCTAGAGGTTGTTCTGTGCGTGATGAGGTTCTACCACCCCCATGTTTTATTTTGCGTTTATTGGCGCACCACCATCACACAGTGGTGTGTATAGAAGAAGGAGAGACCCATTATACGCAGCTCCTAGTGGTTTTAAGTACATAATGTTCTAATTTCTATAATATCAGATGGTGCTTCTTATCCCTACTATTACTACAAGTGCCTGGGATTTCCAAGTCGGCCCACAAGGGGCTTTCGCAAAGCGATGATGCCGGTACTGGAGACCCGGCCTCCCCGATTCACCGCACTCTTGTCTCTTCCATGGGTCAATAAGGCATACATAATGCATGGCTCATATGAAATAGTAAGCAATTAGTGAACAAGATGCACCACGTGCGAGAAATACAACAGGGGCGAGGGATAGCTGCTGGTAACAACTGTACTGTGTTACCATGTGCTCAATTGAGCACATGGTAACGAGCCGGAAACAGCTCCCATAGCAGTGCTGAGAACTTGATAATATGTGTTACAAAAAACTTCAAACGTTTACTGTAAATTGCCGTACACACATAGCACCAGTAGAACACCACACATGTGTGTTTGATGTGTTGGCACACGTGTGGACTGTGGAATCATTTGTCAGAAGAAGACCTCGAATGTCAGAACAAACTCTATATAATCACGATAATTACTGTCCATATGGCATATATAAATTAGAGATCTCGGTATGTCAATATATGAACTTTATTATAAATATGTGAGAGGGTCTTGCATGAAGGCTCATTACCTATACTATTCTGGGAACCCGAGTCTCCACTCTCCCCTTCTACGACACATGTCAAGTTCAGAAAGTTCTATCTAGAGCTAACTGGGATCAAGTAAATCTCTGTGTGGAATTTGATTAGAGCTGTTACTTTCTAGTACAACACCGACAGATGGATTATTACCAAGAAAGAGGAATATAAAGTCGGATTTTTTGAAGTTGTCACCCCCCTTTTGTCGCGCGGCGATTTGTCGCGCGGCGTCGTATTTGCGCGTGACAGCCCCCACTTGCTCTCACCTTTGTCAAAAAACCGGATATCACCGGAAAGAGCATAATTTTGGGAGTCCGTAAAACTTTGGTTTGACCAAATTGGCCAAGAAACAAAGGCGTGAGAGCCAAAACAAGATTCCGAAACTCGTGCGCCACCCAGGGGGGTGACAACTTCAAAAAATCCGACTTTATGCCGCACATAGCCTGAGAAAAAAGAAAGTTCTATCTAGCTGTCTTAGAAAGAAAAATACATTGCATTATCACACAATTAATCTAATTTTCGGCATAAAGTTTCAAAATTCCATTGAAAAGTTACAAACTGAAATCAGATTTAAAAAGAAGTGCAGGTTCTGCTTTCTTGACACGTATTAGGCTCTATTCGACTTTTAATTAGAATAGTCTGGCTTGAATGAGGTCTTGTTCGGTAGTAATTTGTATCTCAGTAGGAATTTAGCTTCTGGGAATAGTCACCTTTTTTGTGTTCTTTTACCTGCGGAAGCTATGATCGTTTCGCCTGAATTTTAAAATTGATATGAAGACATTGAATTTTCGGCCTAACAACCTAAACTTTCATAAATCACACGATTGATAAGCGCTCACACCGCTCGACGACCATTGATCAACGCTCACGCACAAATCCGTGTAAAAACCAATATTTTTTCATTTTCAACGTTCACAACTATCCCGATTCATTTTTCACACAATCCAGTCAGTAAATGCTTGAGAGATTGCCTAAATTGGCTAGATCTGATCCATCTCAGTTTCTAGCACGACAATAACTGACCACCTCAGACCTATTCTTTAGAAGTAACCACTCGACTGACACTCATAGCAATAAAACATGCCAACGAGAGAAACAGGCTTACAATCGAAATTACAGACAAATATAAATCCATCATGCTTAACACAGCTGCCCCTTAAATTGTCAATACTCGATTAAATTTTAGTTTAGAGTTATCAGACGACAGTCACAGATGCTAACGAAGCCAAGGGGCGCCATTCTGTTCTCTTTCACACAAGTCATTGTGATAATCAGTCACCGTGTCACACCGCTAACAGAGCTCGGTAGAACATCGGCTTAGTATCTGGTTGGTTGGTTGGTTGGTTGGTTGGTTGTAGGTAAAAAACAATTTGACAAATTTCAAGCTACATGCTTAAGAAACTGTGGTCTCATATATGCATAGTTCAGTTTGAACCATGTGTGCAACAAAAGCTTTTCATGTTTATTCACAAATCACAATCAGGGCCAAAATTACAAGATTGTCTCAGGCACACCCGCAAGCATATACGTGGAAATTAAGGTGAAGAAAGAGAGAAATGAGCAATTCGAACTGTTATTCGCCAATAGCCGGTCAGGCCAATGCTCTGACCACAGTTTTTGTGCGCTCCGTAGGCCAATGCTCTGACAGCCAATCACAAGCAAGCATACTTTAGACTAAATTGTTCTAATAGAAAATATATTTTGATGTATCAAAGCCCCGATCATATGTATTGTTGCAGGCCTAATCTTGGACAAAAGACCTGCCTATATATGATCAGACGGCCCTAATTGTCACCCTGATCATTCCATAGAGTCTAGAGCATAATCTATCTATCTCCCTGCCTCTCTCTCGGAGAGAGAGAGAGAGAGAGAGAGAGAGAGAGAGAGAGAGTCTATCCATCTATCTCTCTCTCTCCCTCTCTCTCCCCTCTCTCTCTATCCATCTATCTCTCTCTCTCCCTCTCTCTCATCTCTCCCAATCTCTTGCCCCATATCTCTCTCCAACTATCTCTATCTAAACTATCTCGGATCCTCGCCTCCAATCACGCTCCTCTGATAATTTGGTACTGGTACACATTGTCTAGAGAAGAAGCTCGAGGTATACCATGGAAGCTTCACTAGATAGATACAGAGTGCTATATAATTAATGATACCTTCACCTCATACGAGTTTGTAACTCTCAACACAAAGTAGAACATGGTGTAACAATATTAACCCCCCCCCACCCCCCCCCACCCACCACCAGGGTATTATAATATAGAGCAGAACCAACCCTCCTCTCAAATAGTGGGTAATTCTACACTGTGACCCTCTTCTGAATAATATGAATTTCGTCATAGATTAAAGTTTACTTCTCACTCAGATAAGGGCTTCTGGGAATAATTTTGGCTTTATCTTCCTTTGATTTTAATAAAAATGACTTATGCGGGGCATAGAATTTTCGAGATTCAACTAGCAACTGTCAGTACATTGCCCCGATCCGATATTCTCGTTTCATTCAATTTCAATTAAGGAGCATGCGGTCAGAGCATTGGCCTGTCAGCCTAGCAAAGTATGAATGATGGTGTGATTCAAGCTCGAGCCAAGTCATTCCAATTAGTAGAACTAGCAGTTGGTAATTGTCGATTACACAAGCTTGACACATATTATATTTACAGTAAATTGAAGACATGGTGAGACATGGTAGAGAGAGTCAAAGATGTATGCGAATTTAATATAATGTTAGATGAATACTATGTGGTGGGGCTAGTATAGATGCTTTTATTCATTTTAACATAATATGTAGCACGAATAAAAGCGAAACACACTAAAGTTGAAAACAAGAATAGCAGTGTAACGATATGAGAGTTTATCGTAAGATGAAAAGTGTGTAGTAAGGTTGAGGGAGAATGAGATGTGTAATTTGTCTTTTGGTGAATGATACCTTTGGGACCCTATTCGGAATGCAAACTAAGCGGCTGCAGAAATCAGGAAGAAAGACTCATGTTAGTCGAGAGGAGGAGGCAAATTAGGGGCAACATCTTGAGCATGGAGCGTGATATGTAGAGAGAGAGAAGAGTGACAGAGATTGAGACTGTTGGTGCGTTTGTGTCTGATCTTTGTGCCGTAATGGTATTGTAAGGAGAGTTACACTCAAACACACCTCCTCAACCCTCTCTACATCTCTATTTTAGTATCTCTCTCTCCCACGCACATTACAACCCTCTGGCGGCTGGCCTCTATCTATTTTAGTGTATCCCTCTTCTAAGGCCTAGCCACACCGTCTCTATGTGTCTACTTGATTGATAAGGTTCAATGAAGATGGTCTACAATTACCGTCAATGACAACTAAAAATCCACCATGAGTATGACAAGCAAAGCGAGAAGGGTATCCGGCTGCACAATTAATGAACTAGACAGTCCATTTTAAATCAATGCTAGAATATTATGTATAAATTCTCACTGAGTGATTATCCTCTCCGTCTAATTGAGTTGCTGTCGCTTGAACAGTTGCAGCACGGTCAACCTTAGATGTAAGTGATATGAGCATGTCACAGTGCAGTTAAACTTAAGATAAGTGATATCAGACAATCTTGCAAAGCAACATACAATATGCCGTACCACCATTATGAACTGACACCGAAAAGAAAATATATATACCCCAGTACCGGGTCCTTTTTCTGCCATGATTAGCTTGTACAAGAAGGTGACTGTCTGTAGTTTTCATTATCTTTGAATGTGTGCAGAAAAAAAATCCATTATTGATGTAGACAATTGAAATATGATACAACATGCAGCTATTGAAAAAACAACACTAAACAAAAAATGTGAAACAAAAAACCAACCTTATCCTAAATTCGGAGATAAAAAATATGCACTACATTTGCTGAGTTCCCCCTTACAGTTACTCAACAACACTATATATATATTGTACCAAATGTTCTACAATTTTATTTGAATCAGATATATTTCCACAGTAACTGTAGTTCAGCCAGAGTTCTCATGTAGTGTCAAATCCTTTCAACGCCCACCTATATAACAATATCTATCGAGGAATCTTCCAGTGCCAGAAGGTGTCAATGCATAGACTTCCAGGGTGAATTCTGTTCTATAGAAATATACATGGATATTTTGGAAGAAAGAAATGTATGTTGGAGAGTGTGTCAGGATATAGAGCTGTCGATATGAACATATTTTAAACACTGAATGACATGTATAAGTCGGTATATCAATCCACTTGTCTACATGGGTGCCATGTGAATCTGACTGATAGGACGGACTGACATCAGGGGACGGACGTGGGGTGAGCCATGGGATGAGGGACCTCCACTTGGTCCCCTACTCCCTGGACCCCGGGCTGTGTTGTGTGAGCCCGGTAGACCAAGCCTCCCCTCCTCTGATGGATTGCCTGTTGTCTGTTGTCGGAAGTGGATGACCACATTAGATTTGATCTTGTTGACCTCCGATTTGAAAGTGTTTCCACTTGATAGTTGGATGAGGGGATTAGCAAAACTGTTGAGATATGCACAGAAATTATACGCTGCATAGAAATAGGTCTGCTCTATTTGTCCCTGTGTAGGAGAGTATGAGGGTTACAAACTAATGGACGGGCTAAAAAGCAAACCCATACTATAAAAGGCGATCGATCTGGCATTTTTTTGCTCTGTCGGCCGCTCAGATCTAGTATTTTGATCTGGCTCTAAACACGCAGTCCTTACCAATGTAGAGATAAGTGAGTTGATGTTGCTATCTTGTTTCACATTGACCAGGATGTTTTTGAAGTTGTGGAATATGATTAGGGAATAACACAGGAAGTACCACGCTGCCATTACCATCAACGATACCACCTGAAATAATTGTAGGTTTTCGAGCCTTCCTTTTTCTGTCATGCCAATGCTCCGACCACAGTTCTCATGCGCTTATTTGAGAAGAATGAGAATAGGGCCAGGCCAATGCTCTGACAGTCCTTGTCAAGCATACCCATTACCCATACATCTTTTCAGCTAATGAATATAATATATTCATTAGATGAAAAGATGTATGGGTAATGGGTATGCTTGACAAGGACTGTCAGAGCATTGGCCTGGCCCTATTCTCATTGGATATTTTGGAAGAAAGAAATGTATGTTGGAGAGTGTGTCAGGATATAGAGCTGTCGATATGAACATATTTTAAACACTGAATGACATGTATAAGTCGGTATATCAATCCACTTGTCTACATGGGTGCCATGTGAATCTGACTGATAGCTGCCTGACTGTAGTCCCCTGCCTGCACCCCACTCGGTACCCTACTCCCTCCTCCACTTGGTCCCCTACTCCCTGGACCCCGGGCTGTGTTGTGTGAGCCCGGTAGACCAAGCCTCCCCTCCTCTGATGGATTGCCTGTTGTCTGTTGTCGGAAGTGGATGACCACATTAGATTTGATCTTGTTGACCTCCGATTTGAAAGTGTTTCCACTTGATAGTTGGATGAGGGGATTAGCAAAACTGTTGAGATATGCACAGAAATTATACGCTGCATAGAAATAGGTCTGCTCTATTTGTCCCTGTGTAGGAGAGTATGAGGGTTACAAACTAATGGACGGGCTAAAAGGCAAACCCGTACTATTATAAAAGGCGATCGATCTGGCATTTTTTTGCTCTGTCGGCCGCTCAGATCTAGTATTTTGATCTGGCTCTAAACACGCAGTCCTTACCAATGTAGAGATAAGTGAGTTGATGTTGCTATCTTGTTTCACATTGACCAGGATGTTTTTGAAGTTGTGGAATATGATTAGGGAATAACACAGGAAGTACCACGCTGCCATTACCATCAACGATACCACCTGAAATAATTGTAGGTTTTCGAGCCTTCCTTTTTCTGTCATGCCAATGCTCCGACCACAGTTCTCATGCGCTTATTTGAGAAGAATGAGAATAGGGCCAGGCCAATGCTCTGACAGTCCTTGTCAAGCATACCCATTACCCATACATCTTTTCATCTAATGAATATAATATTATATTATTCATTAGATGAAAAGATGTATGGGTAATGGGTATGCTTGACATTATATAGTTTTGGCATCTTAAAAACATAATATTATTATGTTTTTAAGATGCCAAAACTATATAATGCTCTCGCTTTCTGTCACGACTCACCACTTGTTTACTAAGGGCTTGTGACTCCGCTGGCTCATCTTTCTTTCTCGTCCAGGACTTCTAAAAAGGGGGAAAACAGAGGTTTTGTTTGGGTTGTCACACTATCATTAGCCTAGTTTTTGTTATGCATAATACCGCTTCCTCCCACCTAGGTTTACCAAAATACCCTCTTAGGCATATTCTTCTAACACTGAGTTATACAAACCCACACCATGAATCGTTACATGCCAATCATATAGTAGGTGGACTATAAATTTCATGAGTAATACTCTTTCCAATCCTGACTAATTTCCAAATTGGATAATTTCTCCAGGAGACTATCCGATAAATTAGAGATTGAACTCCAATCTCTAATTTATTGGATTTTCCGATTCTTTTCCATTCAGTCGTGGCCTCGTCATATCCGCATTTTTCGTAATCTGTCTAGTACTCCTAATCTCTCACTCCGAATATTATATTATCTAGATTTATCTCACGGGCGGCATTACTGTAGAGAACCTAGCACAATTTCCAGATCCTAGGTTATATCGGTAGAACTGCAATTTCAAGATCATACAGGCCGCGGTTTAATCACGGGATTATTTTTATATTTGGATGGAAGACACTATAGACAATGCTTTAATTGCTAAGGTGTGTGTGACTGCAGCAGGGAGATATATTTAGTAAACACATGTGAACTCCACCCACACAGATATAATTGTAGTTCACAAGTTCCAATATCATCATTCGTCAAACGTACGAGAACAAAGCCATTTTAATTTTTAGCCCTCATATATCTTCAAGACTAGCCGTTTTCAATGTTTATACAACTACAGCCGCCCTTCAAGGGTTGGCTAGAAGTCGACCCTGCGAAGCCGTTTGGCAAACTATGATAAAATAAGCCAGGTGTACCATTAACTTTAAGGTGGTTTGAATCAAACTTTGAAGGAACAAGGTCCAATGACAAGAGATAAGTCGATATTTGTTTAAAAAAGGATGCTTGAAGACATACCTGGTATCGCAGGAAGAGGTATCTGGCGATGGTAATATTAGTGGCAACTATCACCACTAGGGAACACAACATTGGTACGGGACCCAGAACTAGAGTGTACACCAGGGACTGGGTGTGATCTAGTTCATCGTACACGAAATCACATATACTCCACCTGGAAATATTAGGAGGGACGTTAGAATACCTCTTTTTAAGATCGGTAACTTGGCGGATTATGGTGCAAGTCAGGAAATAAGGCCAGACCGGTAATGCTCAATTATAATGTAAACGTATAAATACATTTTCCTTCTTACCATTCGAAATAAAAGTAGTTGATGGATCTAAAGAAAAATGGGAAGCTAGCGAAGACACCACCGTACAGGAAAACCAGGGAACAGATTATTATAGCCTGAAAAAAAGAATTGGTCATATTGTTTGATGATGCTTCAAAGTTATAAATGGTGATGAGTCGGTGAAGACCAATCTTTGAAACAGGAAATGATACTTTATCACCAAACCCCTGATCCCTGATCAACTTACAAATGGTTTGGTGGTTACAAATGAGCTGTCATGTGGATAGTAGACTGCCCTGATCCTGAATATCCCGGAGAGACTGAGAAGCATGGGAGTTGTCACCATATTCCAGTTCCACAGCCAACCCGCCACAAAACACAGCGGCGTGTCAAAGGATTTGGGCCTTCCTGTGTAGATGAAGACATTTGGGTTACGAAATAGTAATGTGAGCGGTAATTGATTCAGTTACGAGATGGTAACATTTGGGCGATATGATTGGTTTCAGAATTTGATATAGTTCAATCCCAATTCCTGTCATTATTAAACGTGTCGAGACAGCTCAACTTGACATTACCACTTGCATTGTGAGATAAAACGCTATTGGTAATCATAGTGACACTAAAATGAGCCGGGTCACATGTTCATTTAAATTGTGACAGGCATTCAGAATTCCCCCGTACCGCAATTACCTATGACGAGAAATACCCCAGAGTAAATGGCCACCATTGAAGTGATCAAGTCGGTGAGGGTCTCGAATATTGCAATAACGTAGTATGGTTTAGTACGTCCCAGACGGAGGAAAACCACCAGAGCAATCATGTTGAAGGAAAACCCGAGGATCCCCACTATCAAATGCAACTGAAATATGAAGTGGTGGTTCAAAGTAGAAAATTTGTACATTCCACCCTAACTCGACCATTAACAAAATATGTGGGTTTCACTTCCGTTGGTCTTCCCGGCCAGTAAAAACATGTTGATACTTAATATTCAAGCTTTGTACTTGTAAGTTGTAACAGGGGTTCATACCCATATGGCAACCACTCTATCAAATAAATTAAGAGCTCTGATTACTTACCACTCCCCAGACCATATCCACGACACTAACACACATGTCCATTGAGACCATTGTGTAACATAACGTGGTGTTGTCAGGGTCATTGTCACAGTAGTGGGCAGTACATTCCGAGTAGGCGTATCCATTAGTTTCCAAACTGGCCATCGCGTGACTCTCCTGTATATCCATGTGCTGGGATATGTTGACCCAACAGGATTCGATAGTGGCAAATGAGCCTTGATCACATTCTAGAGTCATCTGAAGGGGACCTGCAGGTGTAAAAATAATGGGTTTACAATAGCTGGTCTGGCAAGAACAAAACAAGAACAAAATAAGAAAACGACACGAGGACACTTTTCTGATGTGCTTTTCAATACGAATCCCATGAAATCTTGTCAAAGGGATGTAATAGACAATAGACATGGATTCTCTTGCTTGACCATGTTTCACCGCGTCAGACACGCCGAATGAAATAAAAGGGTTATAGCAATGGGAATTGGTGTAGGACTTCCGAATCTTGTACACACGAGTGAAAATTGAAAAAGTCAAAGTTCAAACTGCAAGGGTGTGCGTGGAGGTCTTAACTCCGACATCTTACTGTTACTCAACAATTTAAAGGAATACGAAGCACAGAAGAAAAAGAAGAAAAATGATCTTAGTAACAGATGGTGGCTGCATATTGGCTCATATATTCAGCGTGTCCCACTCGATCGAAGCTTCAGACGTGTTGGGTAAGGGAACGGAGTTAAGAGTGGTCAAACAAGGATCAGCAATTGAAGGAAAGCTCTCTGTGCGTCATTGAGCTTGGTGTCAACTATTCTATTAGATTGAATTAGTTATGGCATCAGCATGATCTGGAGAAGGAACTAAAATAGTTTACACACTTATAGGTAACACGGGGCTGAATGAATATAAAACAAAAGGGTCAATAACATAACAAATCAAGATCTTTACAGAATATTATAAAGCTTTTGCCAATAATTCTCTACATCAACAATGAAAATTGAAACTATGTAATGACATGGGATAAAAAATAGAGAGCTAATTGCTAAGCTGTAAAGATTGAAAAGATTGAAAACTAAAGAAGTCAAGAATTGCGCCAAAGATATATGGTGTGCGTTTAGCAGAGCACATATGGCACACTATACTAATTTCTTGGTAGTAGCACTACACTATACTAGTGCTGATGGGTACCTAGCTTTCTAATTGCATGCTCCTGTCAATAATATATTCTCTAAAATATATCACCAGCTGGGGTATAGCATGCTCTATTTGTGTCTGTATCTGCTCTAACTTAAGGCACACGTCGGTGTATATAATGATAGTTCTCCATGATTTAATGCAAATGAGAAGGAGGAACAGAGCACCGTGATATAGAATTAAATACACTTCACATCTCATCACCGATCACCCAATATATCACCAGCTGGGGTATAGCATGCTCTACTGTTGTGTCTGTATCTGACTATCTTCTCTAACTTAAGACATTTGCTCACACACGTCGGTGGGCCACGGATTCTTAGTAAGGGTTAGCGAGTTGTGCCGTAAAAACGGTGATAGTTGTGAGAATAAAAATTATGGGAGCACTCTGGATCAATTTCTTGGTAACTTTTTCCATATTTTTTTGTCGAAAATTCGAAAATTCATTTTTCATTCCTTCATTCATCTCTCGTTCATTTATCATGTGAGCATCCTAATTTTTCATCATTATGCTATTTTTCTTTGGCTTAAATTTATCTTTCCAATGAGCACCATAAAAATGATATTGGAGCACCTGGTCACGTGGCAGTTGAGAAAATGCACATGCATGATTTTGGCTCTTCCTGCGACTTTCAATGAGCTGTATCACGGCTAACTTTCGTTCGATCGTTTTAAAAGTTTGGGTGAACATTGGTTATGATAAGATCTTTGCTCACAAGAAAAATCAATGTCAAAACTCAAAGTTCATTTTAAATTTTTGGAAGTTCATTCCACTCATTCAGGAACAAACATCCCTAAAGTGATGAAAAGGTTTGGGTTTTGTGTGGCCCGTGCCCTGCATTGGCAGAGAGGTGTAAAAACCGTTCCGGGCTAGTTAATGGGTGTCCATGTGATCATGATGATATCTGACACCTTTTCTGAGCCATAAATAAGGGATTTTCTCAAATTGAAGCTGATGATTTGAGTTTACTGCGATTGGTATCGTGCAGCAATGTTGAGAGATCTCATAGCACCTCAAAAATAATGATAAATTCAATATGAAATAAGTTGAGTTATGATTATGAACAGATTAAAACAGACGTCAAAATCAATTAAACGACCATTTTCTATCATAAATCAACTCATTTCATTTCATTTATCATTATTTTTAAGGTGCTATGAGATCTCTCATAATTGCTGAACAATACCAATCGCAGTAAACTCAAATCACGAGCTTCAATTTGAGAAAATCCCTTATTTATGGCTCAGAAAAGGTGTCAGATATCATCATGATCACATGGACACCCATTAACTAGCCCGGAACGGTTTTTACACCTCTCTGTCATTGTAGGGTATGGGCCAAACAAAACCCAAACCTTTTCATCACTTTAGGGATGTTTGTTCCTGAATGAGTGGAATGAACTTCCAAAAATTCGAAATAAACTTTGAGTTTTGACATTGATTTTTCTTGTGAGCAAAGATTTTATCATAACCAATATTCACCCAAACTTTTAAAACGATCGAACGAAAGTTAGCCGTGATACAGCTCATTGAAAGTCGCAGGAAGAGCCAAAATCATGCATGTGCATTTTCTCAACTGCCACGTGACCAGGTGCTCCAATATCATTTTTATGGTGCTCATTGGAAAGATAAATTTAAGCCAAAGAAAAATAGCATAATGATGAAAAATTAGGATGCTCACATGATAAATGAACGAGAGATGAATAAAGGAATGAAAAATGAATTTAAGAATTTTCGACAAAAAATTATGGAAAAAGTTACCAAGAAATTGATCCAGAGTGCTCCCATAATTTTTATTCTCACAACTATCACCGTTTTTACGGCACAACTCGCTAACCCTTACTAAGAATCCGTGGCCCACCTTGTATAATGATAGTACTTCTCCATGATTTGATGCAAATGAGAAGGAGGGACAGAGCGCCGACTATATCTTAATTTATGTGAAGTGTAGAGTAGTGGCTAGTGGGTTAATAGATTGTGCGGGGTAACTGAGAGAGAATGCAAATTCAATGTGAGAATATAGCTTTAGCAGTATAGCTACAGTTAGGGTGAAGCCGACTGGCCTTCCATCCATCTCACACGCTCAGAGAATTAAATTAGTTCTGATCTATACTAAATCTATATGGCTTCCTCGGGTTTCTAAAACCACAAGTTTGAGCGGAAATGCTTGAATAGCACGTTTTAACACACATAATATCACGAAGAGAAGATGACTACACAACGGCATAGTATAGTCCTTGTCCCTAGGACGCTAGCAACAACAAGGACAAAAGCAAAGTTACCACATTTACCTTTTGTTACTTATATCGTGAGATAAGCTCCAAATTAACTCGAGAGTAAGAGTCTAGTGCTAATATGTGCAAAGGAGGGGGTCTTTAAGGGTACACCTCGGCAAAATTTTTGTCGAGTGCCCGCTTAGCTCACCATATGGGGTTGTTGGGCATACCAAGGGGACCTCAAATATGCAATTTTAGCCCTTAACTCGAATTCATATTTTTGCTACAGCCCCTCAAAGTCGGAAAAAAGAGGACCCGAAATAGCGGTTTTTAAGGGACCTAAATTTTAATTTTAAGGCTAGAAAGCCGAAAATTTGGGGATTTGTAGAGGATACCAAGGTGTATCAGCCCAAGCAGTGATTTTTGAAATGGTGCTCAATTTTTTGTTTGAGACCATTTTACCTTTTT
>AVPN01000538.1:5000-20287 GCA_000695325.1 Pleurobrachia bachei
AGGAGTCCACCTAGATCTCCCAAGACAAACATTACGACCAACTCAAACCCCAACAGGTCTCTAAACAAATGAGCTCCTTCATCAAACTAACTATCTCTCTAACACAACACAATTCCCACAGGCAGCTAACAGAGGGAAGTAATCGGACCCATCAGAATGGTAGGGGACCTTACCACCGGGCCCTCCCTCCATCCGTTACACGAGATAGTGTGCCATCAACATCTGAAACTAACTCAGGTAATAGCTTGATCCCTCAAATATGATTCGATTTTAGAACTTTCATTTCCTATTTTTATAAATCCTTTATGAACCTTTTGACTTTGTATTTACAACTTTGCTATGAGGATTGCTATGTCCTCACACGTATCTTTGCAGGTATGTCCTCACAAGAGCTCAAGATGGTGAGGATAGCACCGGTGACGTCAGATAGCGAGACCCAGACTGAGAAGAGTGTGGTTGTGGTACCACCTCCCATCACCCCGACCCCGCCCGCACCACCACCCCCTACAGACCCTCCCCTCGACCAATATCACAGCATCTTTCAACTGGACAAGTGAGTTATGATTGTCATTTGTTATCCTTCCTTTATGGTGAGACAGAGGGTCGAGCAAGACATATCCTCATATCCTAGAATGGGAAATGGGTGGCTGTGAATGTCCAATTGGGGTCCAATTGGGTTTCTGGACATGTTCTCTAAGATTATTATAGTAGTTGCATGGCGAACGTGACTACGCGGCATGTGTAAATTTACATATTCTCTAAATCTCTGCCTACAAATTGCATGATCATGGGCCCCTGCTCCATAAAACACAAGGAATAATGAGTTGGGAAAAGGGCAGAGAGCGTAAAAGTTTCATAGAGGAGAGAGAATTCCACCGTGTATACCTCATGATAGTTTGAGAGTCTCTAAACCCCCCCCCTCCCTACAGGTATGCACATCTCACGAAAAGGAAGAGATCACGTGGTATACCCAATGTCAGTACGTGGTTTGGGATGAGTGCTGTTGAACATCTCATTCAGAACTCTGTCAACTGCAACAGTTGGATATGGACGGCTCCTGAACGGCATACCCGGACCCCCAGTTGTAGTAGCAGGGCGCCCAGTACTACAACTGTCCGGATCACACCAGTAGCAGAGAAGAAGGAGACGGTAGCGGTAGGGGAGGTGGGCAGGCATGCAACACTTGGGGAGATAGATCATTGGGACTCGGAAAGGAGTCTACTAGATGTGAGTAGTTTACCAGCTAGATAACTTTCTCAGTTCTCATGTCAGTGAAACATGATTCTGAAGACCATACTCGTTAGAATAATTTCTAAAGTATGTGTCTTACCTTAGTCTTCTACTCAATACCTACTCACTGCAGGCAATGAGTGATATAGGGGAGCAGTTATTCGAGGGACTCAGTCCGGCACCATCAAGAAAGGGATCTCGGAAGGGTTCTACAATCTCTCTAGCTGATCTGGATCTAGGGGACGGGGTTGGAGGTGGAGGGAAGGGGAAAAAGTATGTATACCAACTACCGAGGACCGAGGTTAACTGTCTAGCGGCCCCGAGCCGATCTGTGCATACACAATAAAAATGGAGTCTTTGCATACAGTTACACAATCAAAATGGGGTCTGGCAGCACCAGACAGCCGCGGTTAATGGGTTTGTACTTTGGGTACCTATTTTGACAATTTTACACATGTTTCATCATCATCTAACAATGTTTCCAGTCTCTTCTCTCTTTTCAGGATGAAGGGAGGAAAGTTGAAGGGGCACGGTAAAAAAGGGACAGCAGGGGCCATCAAAAGTGCCGTGAAGGGCTCCATAATCTCCAAGTGTCGGTCCCCTCGAACGGTTCGGAAGACCCCAGGGACGCCCATTCAACGGAAATCTAACGGTAGTGCGAAGGATGATATATTGCAGGTCCTCTCGGATACTTTTACCACTCAGGAGGAGGGGTCTCCAGCTGAGAATGGGACCGGGGAGGAAGAGGAGAAGAGAGCAGCGATGGAGGCTGTCACCAACACTACCATCAAGAATCAGGGACTCCTTCAGGTAGACTAATTGACAATCCAGTAATTTGACTGTTATTCCCCGTCTCGAACCAGATCTCCCTAGACTCCTCTCTATCACCACACAATCCATTAGTTTAGTCTTCCATCAATTATACAACCCAATCACTTGACCAGCCCTTATTATCCAATATCTAACCCGAATCCTCCAGTCTCCCGTTCCCTCCCAGATGCTAGAAGAGACGAACAATAACGATAACGATATGCCCGAAGAGAAGAAAAAGGCGAAGTCGAGGAGGGGTGGTGGAGGTGGAGGGAGGTTCCGGGGCGGGGGAACAATGATGAAATGTGCCATGTTCGATGAGGTCGTGAACCATGTCAGGAAGGAAGACGAAGTAAGATTGCTGTGAGCATGCTCAGGAACAATTGATTGATTGCTGATATAATAAACACTGATCATCAAATAAATACTCTTCAACTTAACGGCGCATCTGAATTAGCATGATTTGCTGATTATACCAGGCGCTCTCTTCCACCACACCCAGTATGCCACTATATAGCCACTATATAGCCACTATATAGCCCTCTTTCCCCTCTGATTACTGAACTGGACCCACTAGCCCTCCACAGATTCCGATCGAAGAAGCACGCCGCAAGACGATAGACGTCCACCACGGATGGAGAAGCGTCTACAGATCCGAGATGCGTACAAAGGCCTTTGAGGACAAGGGCCTCCGTGATGCGGGATACGACATTAGGGTAGGCAAACACACTAATAACTTTGCGCAGTTGGAGAGCCAGCTCCATGGATTATATGCTGCCCACCAGAGACTTGTTGCTGCACGTTGGGGCTGTTTTTGGGAACTGATCGCTACCACAATGCTTGAAAGGGACACTTGAAAAATGAATTCGGCAGCTGCATGGAAATTAAATTGAAACCGGTGGTGGAGGTGGAGGGAGGTTCCGGGGCGGGGGAACAATGATGAAATGTGCCATGTTCGATGAGGTCGTGAACCATGTCAGGAAGGAAGACGAAGTAAGATTGCTGTGAGCATGCTCAGGAACAATTGATTGATTGCTGATATAATAAACACTGATCATCAAATAAATACACTTCAACTTAACGGCGCATCTGAATTAGCATGATTTGCTGATTATACCAGGCGCTCTCTTCCACCACACCCAGTATGCCACTATATAGCCACTATATAGCCCTCTTTCCCCTCTGATTACTGAACTGGACCCACTAGCCCTCCACAGATTCCGATCGAAGAAGCACGCCGCAAGAGGATAGACGTCCACCACGGATGGAGAAGCGTCTACAGATCAGAGATGCGTACAAAGGCCTTTGAGGACAAGGGCCTCCGTGATGCAGGATACGATATCAGGGTAGGCAAACACACTAATAACTTTGCGCAGTTGGAGAGCCAGCTCCATGGATTATATGCTGCCCACCAGAGACTTGTTGCTGCACGTTGGGGCTGTTTTTGGGAACTGATCGCTACCACAATGCTTGAAAGGGACACTTGAAAAATGAATTCGGCAGCCCGCAGCTGCATGGAAATTAAATTGAAACCTCAATGACGCCTGTTTGCTGTTTGCTCTGACACACGAGAAATGTTTGCTGCTTAGAACGCTCAGTAGTAGTGCCATGCTGTCAGGCCAATATGCTCTGACTGCAGTACCCGAAGCCAGGGGCTCCCCAACAGTTCAGCTGTGTATGCGCATGTAAGCACCTTTTGATCCCATTTCTAAATCCGACACCCCAGTTTCCCCCAGAGAGAAACAGAGAAAATCGAGGAGTTAAAGCAGGAGGAGGTGAGAGCCAAGCCCCACAACCACTCAAAACCACTTCAATCGGCGGCCAACAAATGGAAAATGAAAATAGAGAAGCCCAAGATGGAAGCCCCACCTAAGCTGGCCAAAACGGCTGCTCCCAAGACAAGTTCAGATAATGTGGCTAAAAAGTGGCTGGCAAGGACCAAGAAACAAGCCCCTGTTCCAGCTGGACAGCAGCGGTGGGCGTCCACCAAAGCTAAAACAATGGCCATTAACCGACTCCGTGCTACTTCAAACGTTCCTTCTTCCACCGTTGCACCCACCACCACTAATGGGAACCAGGAAAACTCTGAAAAGAAATCTTTAACGTCACTCAAAAACCCATCTGTTGTGTCCAACAAATCAGTACCTGGTACCTCGCTAGCTTCTAAACCGATAGCTCGACAGCCCACCTCCCTGGGCAGCAGTAAACCACCTATGACAACTCGGCAACCACCGGGCAGTAAACCTTTGGGCGGTAAACCACTAACCACCAGACAACCTCCCAGTAGTTCAGGTGGGGCCAAGGCCAACTGGCAGAAAGCTGCCACAAAATCAAAAACAGTCAATAGTTTTGGGAAGGGGCCTGGTGTCGGCGCCAAAAAGCCGTATGTTCCCTATAAACCACCAGCAAAGTCGGCAGGTGGTATGGGTAAAGGAGGTCTAGGAGGTGGTAAAAATGGTAAAGGAGGCGGGCCAGCTGGCAAAATGGGTGGCGCCAAGTTTGGAGGTGGAGGAGGGAAATTCGGGGGTAAACTATTTTGATCACTTGTTTTTTGTTGTTGTGTGTATTATTGAGTGTACACGTGGGTATGTGTGTACAATTTGCACGTGCTAAAATACATTTCCACGTGATAAACGTGTGTACTACACGTGCAGGGTATCAATTGTGTGTGAGAGAAAAAGTGCTAATTTTGTAACAGAAGTACTGTACCATTTTGTTGTTGTTGTGAGAGTGTGGTATATCAAAGAGAGAGTGAAATGATGATGAGGTGTGTTCATATGTTTCGTTACTATCAAAATGACCATTTTATTCGTTTATCTAATCCCAGATTTATACCCCGTGCTAGCACTTATTCCATCTCCAGCTCTATAACGATTGAGATTGTACTAAAATTTACCTCTTTTCTGATTCTCTCCCTAAAAGTGCTAGCACGAGTCTCGAACAAACAAAAATCCCTATTTTCATCACAGTACCCCTCTCATCTCTCAAACAGCAAGATGTTTAAACGGCCACATGGTATGTATTCATGTTGTCCCAGCAAGCACGGCACTACACAATGCTGTCCAGTCATGAATCCTGAGTGAATCATGCTTTCTTCTCGGAAGATGTTCCCGTAGTCATTGGATTGGTTCCCAGGGTGCTGTCATGGTGATACCTGAATATATATGATGCCAGGTAATTTCTATTTCTAGATATGCATTTTATATCTAAAATTGACAGTGCAATCTATATGAAAATGATACGTGCCTACAAAATCATCCAAAATAGATGAATTGATCGGGGCTAGTCACGTGACAATTCTAACCCCCATATACAGAGACATGCCCAGGAAGACTTTTGAGAAATAATACATAGAATATACCGTTTGCCGTTGTTTGCTTGAGACTGAGTGTAACCAAACATGAGAGAAATTGTTCATCTTCAGGCTGGCCAGTGCGGCAACCAGATCGGAGCCAAGGTAGCCACAACTCACATGGAGACTGTCAGAGCATTGGCCCGACCCTATTCTCGTTTCTGTGGTCAAAGCATTGGCCTGACAGCAAGTAAAGCATATTACCTTCACTTTGATCTGTTTGTTGGGTTGTCTAGCGGCGCGGGTAACATTGCCCTCATAGCGGGTCGGCGCGAGACGATCGGGTGAATGATAGGCTAAAAAGTTATCTAAACTTCATTCTGTCAGGCCAATGCTCTGAAAGATTTATTTCTGACCAGCCACCCTATTTCCGTTTAGTTTTGGGAGGTGATCTGTGACGAGCATGGTATCGACCCACTGGGAGACTACAGGGGAGAGAACGATCTCCAGTTGGAGAGGATCAACGTGTACTTCAATGAGGCTGCAGGTATGTGTTCAGGGTTGGTTACTTTTTGGCTCTCTGGTTCTTTTATTTGGGCGAACACAGTTTGATCATTGGGAGCTTTGTTCTCTATTCTTCACCAATCCAAGCTCAGTTCATTGTTCACTTTGAATTATCAGGATTGTTTTCCACTCAGGTGGCCGATATACACCCCGAGCCTGCCTGGTTGATCTGGAGCCCGGTACCATGGACTCAATCCGGTGTGGACCTTATGGATCTGTCTTCCGACCTGACAACTTTGTCTTCGGACAGTCTGGTGCTGGAAACAACTGGGCCAAGGGACACTACACCGAGGGAGCTGAGCTCGTCGACTCTGTTTTGGACGTTGTCAGGAAAGAGGCTGAGGGATGTGACTGTCTCCAGGGATTCCAGCTGACCCACTCTCTTGGTGGTGGAACCGGATCCGGAATGGGAACTCTCCTGATCTCCAAGATTAAGGAAGAGTACCCCGACAGGATCATGAGTACTTTCTCTGTTTTCCCTTCCCCAAAGGTCTCCGACACCGTTGTCGAGCCCTACAATGCCGTTCTATCCGTCCATCAGCTCGTCGAGAACAGCGACTCCACCTTTTGCTTTGACAATGAGGCCCTCTACGACATCTGCTTCAGGACCCTCAAGCTGACCACCCCCACATACGGTGACCTGAACCATCTCGTCTCCGCCACTATGTCTGGTGTCACCACCTGCCTTCGATTCCCCGGACATGCCGTCAACATGGTGCCCTTCCCTCGACTTCATTTCTTCCTAACTGGTTTTGCACCCCTGAGTGCCCGGGGAGACATCCCCTATAGAAACCTCAGTGTGCCCATGTTGACTCAGCAGGTGTTCAGCAGCCGAAACATGATGGCCGCCTCTGACCCCACCTACGGGCGGTATCTTACTTGTGCTGCCATCTTCCGGGGACGCATGTCCATGAAGGAGGTACGTGTGACATTCATACCACCGGCACATCTAGTGATTCATCCTCTCAATATCTGTTTAAAATAACCAACTGCTTATTTCCTAATTTCAGTCTCCTCACCATAATCACTTCTCTCCACTTTCAGGTAGATGAGCAGATGCTGCAAGTTCAGACAAAGAACTCTGCTTACTTCGTCGAATGGATCCCCAACAACGTGAAGACCGCCGTCTGTGACATTCCTCCCCGAGGACTCAAGATGTCCGCCACCTTCATCGGAAACAACACGTGTATTCAGGAGCTGTTTGCTCGATTCAATGATCAGTTCACTGCCATGTTCAGGCGAAAGGCTTTCCTCCATTGGTACACTGGTGAGGGTATGGACGAGATGGAATTTAACGAGGTAGGCTAGGCACCATTTTGTGTTATTAATATTTTATTAATATTTTAGTCATCAAAACTAATCAATATCAAGTAAATCTCCCAGAATTCCTAGGATCTCTTCATAACTTCACCCTCCACACAGGCCCAGAGTAACGTGGTTGATTTGATTGCTGAGTACCAGCAGTACCAGGACGCCAGGGTAGAAGACGAGGATGAAGAAGAATACACTGAGGAATATGAGGAATAGAGAGACGGGTGTGCAATGTGTTGAGACACACAGAAGAAGAAGGAGAGGACTGATAATATCAATGATATCAATTGACAGACAGACGACAGTGCTTTGATTTGTAGTAATCGCACGGAGGATTTCGGGTGCTTAGAACTAAACTGTGTGAACTAATTTGGAGTTGGGATTGAGTCCCGGTTGAGTTGAGTGTTTATGAATTTTGTTATTTTTGGAGGTTTAGTGAGATTTAATTAGTTGGAGCCACTAATTTCGATTTAAATTGTAGTACAATTTGTACCTGATCATATTTTTTGTTCATTTTTCTAAACACAGATTCGTCGCGTAGATGTACCATCATATCCCCTCCCCCCTCTTGCACATATAATTTCTACCTCTCATTTAGCTTTAATCATGTTTATCAATGACCAAATGGCTTGTAGCCACAGCTACATACTCTCCATGGTTCCAAAGAAGTTCTCCAAGCAAGACACCCCTACAAGCATTATGACGTCATAGGGGCCCAGTGATGAATCATGAGGTTACTATGGAGACACGCCTGCCTTGTTATACATTATGATCCGGGCTGGATATGAAGGTATAATAATAATATATATGTATAAATATTTCTAGAATTGCTGTTGATCTAGACAAAGCAAAATTCTGCCACCGGCTACCCCTACGTCTACTAAATCATCAAAAATAGATGAATTGATCAGTGCACTGGTCACGTGACCATGAGAGATACATATAAAATACACCCCTCCCCCTATACACAGAGAGAGAGAGGAAGACTTTTAGAGAGATTTCTCTTTGAATATACCGTGAGTTTGTTTGATATAGTGCTGCGATATGAGAGAGATTGTCCACATCCAGGCGGGTCAGTGCGGAAACCAGATCGGAGCCAAGGTAAGGTGTTGTCTGTCTGTTTGTTTGTTTGTTTGTTTGCGTGGATATCTAATCTTGTAGGGTTGTGTCCATGTAATCCTGTTGGATAAAATTTGTGAAACTGCTCATTCATTAATGACAACTTCAAAAAATACGACTTTAGTTTGAGTATTGCTCGATCCAATTATGCGTTTCTTGACAATGAAGATCAAGATGCATTTCTTGACAAGGAAAATCAAGATATTGATATTATCGTCATGTCTCTATCTATAGCTTCTCTCTCACTTCACATGTAAATCACCTCACTCTACCTCGTATCCCGACTTGTTGAGTAACTCAACCAATCCCGACCAGTCATTGAATGCAAAATTTGTGGTGATTCATAGCTTATCAGTTTTGTAAATCGACTGTCACAATCGACATGATTTAATCAATCTTTTGAACCGTGAGAACGGTTCCGCGAAGTAATCAGTCTCAAATTTATCCACAAAAGATTTATCAACCCCAAATCCAATAATTCATTTGACACAAATCCAAAAACACCAAACCCTCCTCCTGCCCAGTTCTGGGAAGTTATCTCCGACGAGCATGGTATCGACCCACTGGGAGACTACAGGGGAGAGAACGATCTCCAGCTGGAGAGGATCAACGTGTACTTCAATGAGGCAGCTGGTATGTGTTCAGTCTTCCGAGTTGTTTTGACCCGGTGGTTACTTGAAAAATGCTTTCTTCACTTCCCAGCTCACAAATAGGCCGATCTGGAACTGGGAATCCCGGCACCAAGACAACCAATAACAATTCATTCCAATTCAGGTGGCCGATATGTGCCCAGAGCTGTCCTAGTTGATCTGGAGCCCGGTACCATGGACTCAATCCGGTGTGGGCCTTATGGAACTGTCTTTCGACCTGACAACTTTGTCTTCGGACAGTCTGGTGCTGGCAACAACTGGGCCAAGGGACACTACACCGAGGGAGCTGAGCTCGTTGAGTCTATTATGGATGTGATTCGTAAGGAGTCTGAGGGATGTGACTGTCTCCAGGGATTCCAGCTGACCCACTCTCTTGGTGGTGGCACCGGATCCGGAATGGGAACTCTCCTGATCTCCAAGATTAAGGAAGAGTACCCCGACAGGATCATGAGTACTTTCTCTGTCATGCCCTCCCCAAAAGTGTCCGACACAGTCGTTGAGCCCTACAACGCCACCCTCTCCGTCCATCAGCTCGTCGAGAACACCGATGAGACCTTCTGTATTGACAACGAGGCCCTCTACGACATCTGCTTCAGGACCCTCAAGCTGACCACCCCCACCTACGGCGACTTGAACCATCTCGTGTCTTCCACCATGTCTGGTGTGACCACCTGTCTCCGATTCCCTGGACAGCTGAACGCTGACCTCAGGAAACTCGCCGTCAACATGGTGCCCTTCCCCCGACTTCATTTCTTCATTACTGGTTTTGCACCCCTGAGTGCCCGGGGAGACATCCCCTATAGAAACCTCAGTGTGCCCATGTTGACTCAGCAGGTGTTCAGCAGCCGAAACATGATGGCCGCCTCTGACCCCACCTACGGGCGGTATCTTACTTGTGCTGCCATCTTCCGGGGACGCATGTCCATGAAGGAGGTACGTGTCAAACTCAAACTACTTCATCCAAACAATCACACATTCATTAACCGCACTCTTTTATCGTCTAACCTGTCCTTTCTATCCAGGTAGATGAGCAGATGCTGCAAGTTCAGACAAAGAACTCTGCTTACTTCGTCGAATGGATCCCCAACAACGTGAAGACCGCCGTCTGTGACATAATTCCTCCCCGAGGACTCAAGATGTCCGCCACCTTCATCGGAAACAACACCTCCATCCAGGTTTGTCGAACGTTGAACACTTAGAAGAGCCAAATATTATTACTAAACCTCTTCAAACTCTCCTTATCTAAATGTTCTCTTTCCGTCCAGGAGCTGTTTGCTCGAATCAGCGACCAGTTCGGCGCTATGTTCAGGCGAAAGGCTTTCCTCCATTGGTATACTGGTGAGGGTATGGATGAGATGGAATTCACTGAGGTAGGAACCGTTTTTACCCATTATCCTAGTCCATATCAAGTACAACAATCTTGGCAAATACTGTGTTGGTTCACCCTTGTTCGACCCTCCTTCTCCGCACCCGTGTTAGAACATGAGATTTGAGAAAGATCGCTATGTTTTTACCGAGCTGCCCCTCCCCTCCACATCTAGCTAATGCTCTGTAGACAGATGTGCCAATCTTGATGGGCTTCACGGAGCGTGGTGGTACAATTAGGGGGCTTGTTGTTATTGTTGTGAAGACTGGTGAGAGCTCCCGCGACACATGTCAACCGCACCCTAACGGTGAAATAAGAAACCACTGCTGCACGGAGATCTCTGAGATAGAGAGAGAGAGTTTGTGAGAGCGGGGGAGGAAGAGACATCAGATCAAAGATGAGTTTAGAGTTATTTGGTAGTTGTTGGATGAAGACATTAGTATAATGACAAATGTTGAAATGGGGACTGAGAATTAAGAAGGGTTAGATAAAACGCGAGTTATAAATTACCGTGATCAATGATGTAGTAGGGGTGAATCTCTCACAAAAAGAAGTGATTGACAGTCGACTCTCTATATTTAAAGAAAATTCTGGTTGTAATTTGACGCTATCCCGTTCTGAGAGTTGACAATGATACCCTTCATGACACGTGTCAGATAATTTCGGTTATTCTAGGATGGGTACAAGAAGGGTATCAGGAAGGGTGGTAGGAGTTAGGCGGTGTTTTGACATGTCACGGTTTGATTGAATCCAATCGAATTGCCTCCCCATTGCCGCTTGACAGCTGTTGGTAAAAAGAATTGATCAAGAGGAAGGCTTGCCATCTGTCAGCTAGAAATAAATTGTTGCCCCCCATTTCGTACAGATGTGATGGAAAGGGGGAATTTGTTTCTCGCAGCTATCAACTCTTGTAACCCCTTACTCAACAAATCAATTCATAGAAACTCTTGGTAAATTGGACTGTCAGAAAATTGAGCATGATGCTTCATGCTATGCTGCTATCATCTATTTCTCGACTCGTGATTCTTGAAGAGTCAGGGACAATTAATAAAACTCAACACGTACAATGTTAGAGAAATTAAAATATGTCGTGCGCCAAAATTCGATCAATTCTAGCACCTCCAAATTGGATATTTGATCATACTAAACTTCCATTTTACTTGACCATACTAACAGACTGACAACTATATCCACACACACAGGCCCAGAGCAATATGGTTGACCTGATTGCTGAGTACCAGCAGTACCAGGAGGCCAGAATTGACGACGAAGACGACGAGTATACTGAAGAATACGAATCGTAGACAGACATACTGACAGACAGACATGACAGACAGACTGAAAAGGGAGATAGTGACCGACAGACAGATATAAGAGGACTGACATGACTGTCGACTGACTGAGATATTGGTGCAGTCGAACCTACTTTTTTTTCGCTTGAATACACATAATCTTTACTTGGCTAAGTTTAATAGCATAAATTCTTCATTGCGATATAATGAGATATTGGTGGATCATTACCAATTAGAATATCCTTTGGTTTAGGTGCAGGGCACGAATTTGTAAAAATGTTTTATTTCCTATCAATCTGTTGAGTTTTTATTGAACGACCAACTGAACTCACCTGTCACAACAGTTTCGACCTAATAATAATTCCTGTATCATTATGCAAAACAAGACAGGTCTGAAATTAAACAGTGAAAATTAGGGTTCATCCTTGTACCATTATAATTTAAAATTCTAGAATTAAATTTAATTCATGGTATGATGGTATGTGGAGTGTGGACCCAATAATAACATTTCAAAGTAACACCAGGGTGCACTCCCTTTCTAGGTCTCAGAGAGTTATCGGTGCGGCGACGTTCGTCTGGCATGATCATTGTGTCTTATCTATTTTCTCCTTTCTACTGACTGCCTATCTACTCAACTCTCTCTTTCTGATTCTAGGTGGTACTTCTCTCTCTCTCTCTCTCTCTCTCTCTCTCTCTCTTTCTCGCTCTCTCTCCCTCCCTGAACCATAACGAGATTGTGCGTCTTCGCGGATCATCTGTTTTGTCACATCATTATACCCAGGTCCCCCTTATCAACAGTGACTCCCTCTCATTAAAAACCATTAAGATTGCTCCGTGCCTGGTGACGATCCCGACCTGTCACCAGGGCAGTTGAAATCTCAAATTCCATCTGTCTGGCTGCCCTCCCCCACCCTGTTTTCAACTGTCTCATGTTTTATCACACAACGTTCCAGTGCGGTACTTCAACTTAATTTCTTTTGATTTTCATATCATATGATTCTAATGTCTCGCCCGGTTCGGAGAGGACAGTCTTTTGTGAGACAGTCTTTTGATCTGCTAACATTTATATCTTGTGCCCCTAACATAGTTGATTGATTTTTATTGGTGCTTCCTTGTGAATGATTTCTCAATCGTAAGACATTTTCTACGATTTCGTTTGGTTCTGCGAATAAATAAAACTGAAATAGTATTCTCTTTCCCTATCTCTCTCCCCTCTCTCTCACCCTCCATATCTTGCCCCATTTTGATAATAATTGTTGTCGTTGAATCACACTGCATCTAACATGTCACATGAAGATTGAGAAGTCCTTGTGAGAACCTCTCTACTAGAGAGAGATAGAGCTATTTTGAGGGGTGAGAGATGGAATGAATTTATTCGCACAAGTGTTGAATTGTCAAGTTCAAACTGATGGGATAATAATTAAGTTGATAAAAGATAGCTTTATAGGGGTAGGTTGGGGTACTGCTGCAGTTGAAGGTAGTTGTAAGACATAACTCTGACCGAGCAAAAGAGGTACCAGGGAGAGATTTCATTATTGTTAAATTCCGTAAAACTCTTCTTGGGGATCTTACAGAATTGACAATTGTCGCTAATATTCACAACACAAGAGATATGCATACTCACTCACACGTCTCTCTCCCTTTCTTTGCACATTATCTCGGGATACATGGCTAGGATTCGTTTGCGGCTGTCCAATTACAGACCAATTAACCGTTCACAAATTTACCAAGCTACTAGATTGTAGAGAGTGATACAATATGATGCTGCTACAATGTTTTGTTCTCTCAGTCCCGGTCAATTATCGGATTTCCAGATACACCACTATCCTGTCAATACTCCTACTCCTCTACACCCCATCCTACTCTATCACAACCATCACCCCACGGGGTGTGGTGATCAGTGAGGGTGCTAATATCACCCTGACCTGCTCCTCCACCGACCTCACAACCCCTCCCTCCTGGGATACTAACCACGGTGGCAGGCTGGTCCCCATGGGTCTACAAATGGAACCCAAACCTCAGATCACCTCTCTGTTAGTGCTGGAGAATGTAACGAGTGGTGACAGTGGGTGGTACAAGTGTGACAATGCACGTGCTCATGTGTTTGTTGAGGCACCGGTAAGGGGTCTACAGATCAGGGTGTTGGAGGTTACTAACACAGGGGGTAAGGTTGAATGCAGTTCTACCAGCGGCTTCCCAGCACCAACCCTCTCCCTCACTTCACAGCATTCTACAACTCTAGAGAGTGTGACCTATACACGGCACATGGAGGTTGTTAACGGGTCCTGGTGGATTGAAACCTCACTGCCCCTCCTCAACCTCACCTGTACCTCTTCACAGGACCTGTATAGTGGGAGGACAGCAACTAGGTCTACCTCACACCTCCTCCACCTACCCCGACCTCTCACCATCACCCTACCAGAGGAACTATCAGCTCCAGCGGGAGAGGAGGTGAGGGTGGTGTGCAGACTTAGTGGGTACCCTCTACCTCCAGTGCTAGTCCTGAACCATAACAACACTGTACTAAATGCTAGTGCGTTACCCGTGCAACTAGCAAACATAACTGTAATACCGTATTTGGAGGTGTCTGTGGTGTTTCTGGCAAGCGCTGCCACTCAAGGGGTCTACACATGCTCAACCCCTGGTTCACTTCACCGATCTGTAGTAGTGACCGTTCTCTGTCCGGCCACCTCTACTCTAATTCTACCCGATCTAGATCTCAAAATACAGAAGGAGGGTGAGATCAATATTAGGAGGGGTTTACATCCATTAGTTAGGTGTTTAGGGGATGGTAACCCTGCCCCTGTCCAAGTATCCATCCTAGTTAACCGGACCCGGACCCTCAAATACACCTCCAGCCCACCGTGGAGTGTTAGTGGATTTGTGGGTATGGAGTACCCTACAGTTGTGGAGTGTCTCACACATCAGGGATGTATGGAGGAGAACTGTACTAGTCGGGTCACAGTCATCCTGATACCCTCCATTTCTAGCCCATCAGGGACCCCTTCCAGTACTGCCATGGGACTATTCCTATCTTCTCTCATCACCACATTCACTGTCCTGACATTTCTGTTTGGTGTGTTTCTACTGTGTGCCCACTGTGCGATATCCCGGTCTTCGGAACCTGGTATAATTGTACCAGAACGTTCCAAACTACAACCAACAGCACCTAAAGAACAGATCCCATCCCCAACTCTACAGCGGTTTTCAGTTTCACTGAGTGGTAGTTGGGATGGTGGTTTTGAGAGCGCCCTATTTGAGGGCGGGTTGGGTGGAGGGGATCCCCAAGTGTGTAGTGAGTCCCTGTGTTCCGGCTGCCATGACCTGAAGAGGAATTGTCCCGCGGACAAGACAAGCTCTCCCGAGGGAACACTGGACTCAAGTCCTGTTAATGATTATGAGTCAGTAGGGTGAATATTATCGGGGAAAGAGAGGGGCTCGTAACAAGGGCGATGTGTGTGCAGCTCAGTAGCGGATTGACTCAATTCTCTCTTCTCTTCCCGTCTCCCTTTGTTGCACTCATACCCAGCAGTAGACACTGCCAGCCGAGTGGAGGGGACCTGTAAACCCCCCTGCAGCACGTGAGAGAGAGAGAGAGAGAGAGAGAGAGAGAGAGAGAGAGAGAGAGAGAGAGAGAGAGAGAGAGAGAGAGA
>AVPN01000538.1:37277-48463 GCA_000695325.1 Pleurobrachia bachei
GGCTGAGTTTCATTATATCTAGTGTGGAATGATGGGAATGTGATTGCGGTCAATGTCATTCTGGGAAACAGTCGTGCAACGACTCCAAAATTAGAAATCAGACTACCCTGTTTTAGGGCGGGGGGCTGGATACATACTAACACCTAGTTCTCCCTCTCTAACCCCCTCATGTGTTTCAGGGAGATGTTGTTATGGAGAAAGTACCGAATGAGGATTTGATGCTAATGACAGGACGGATTTCAAACCTTCAGTCTACTCCCACCCTTCTACCCAGCAAACCAGTTATAGCTGACCCTGTCCTGATGTCGTGAACATTGTAGAAAGCTGTGAATCTGTTGTCAGTGCTATCTTGGGCGAGTTAAAAATTAAAATGCCACGGGCGGGTGATCTGAAATTAAAAAAGACAATGTTCATGATCAGATCTAGATCATGTGAAAAGACTAAAAGTGACAGAAATTCTTATGTCTGTTAAAAAGTTCGGGTTGTATAATTGTGAAGTAATGAAATTATTCGTTTCTATTTGTTCTGGATTAACAGGCGGAGAGAGGGGTAGAACAAGGCTAAGGTGTCCCTTGTCAGGACTATTTCTCCCTGGAAAATGGCGGGACGATGCAGTCAAACTCTCACATGGTACGCCGCGCAGTGTCGAAATTATCCCAGCCCCGCGCGGAACCAGAGTGAATCTTGACGTCGCGCGTTACATACAGAACCGATTAACTGAGTCATGTCGGTGTGTACCAGCAGCTGTAGCTGTGTCTCAAGGTAACATCCCTCTATCCCGGACCTTTATACGCATGAAGGCCCTGCTGCTACTGTTATGTGATTTCATGGCAGGGTTGTAGTACAATTTGTGAACCATGAACATCCCGGTAAAATAGCTGACTGGAATTGGGAACAGGAAAAAAACCTACTGTAGGTTAGGTACATCTTGATTAAAAGGTCGATCTCCAGCTGGCAGCTGATCCGCAACGGGATCTAGCACTTAAAATTTCGAGTTTAAGGCATAAAGTTCTCTCTGTCCATGTCTTCCCCCTCTCTCTCACTTCTTCTCTTTTGTCCATCTATACTACTCTCTCCCTCGGCCTAATATGCTCACGCACAAATTACACACATTTCCGCCTACATAGCAAAGCTATAGTTGTTACCAGGCCCACTAGGAAGTATTTTAAAAGTCAACATGCTGTTGTAGTTTGCTGTCACTCGTCGTTGCAGGCTGGCTTTATAGTTCGTCCAAATTGATCAAAATGTTGTACTTGTAGTCCTACTCAATATGACAGTGTATTGCTGCAGTAAGCTTTATCCAAACAAGTCTTATTTGTTGTGTGAGTTGTTTGTATTTGAAAGAGCTGGAAAGATGTCCGGGGTTCGAAGAAAAGAAACTGGTTCTAGGAATAACAAAGAGCTCTCTAGCAAACACACATGATCGTGTTTGTTTTCTCTCTATCCCTTTCGTTCTCTCTCCATATTTCTTTCTCGCTTTCGTTCTCTCTTTCTTTCTCCTATAAGCTACCTGATATTTTGTGTAACTGCAAAGAAAATTATGTATGTGTGAGCTTAGCTTTGTTGAGTATTGAACTGAACTCCTGTCTTGTAGCCTCTATTATATTCTACATATTAGATCTTTATTGTAGGCCATTCTTGTTTTGGATTGTTGAAATCAGGGATGCCTTTTGTTTGTGACATTCCTGCAGTAGGTACTCTGAGTACATTTACATTTCTCTTGATTTAGGTGGTACCGTGAACTATGACCTAATAAACAGGAAGTACTGGTAACAGTCCTATATCCGGATATCCCTCAATTGCCGGGATCTGCTAGGCTACTACAAGGTGTGGTAAAATGGAGAGCGTGTTCAGTTTCGATGACACTGCCACACCTGCCCTATTGTTTGAAAAGGTAATGGGTGTTCGAAAAGGTAATGGGTGCCTGAGAAAGGGTAATGGGTGCCTGAGGGGCCCTTTTAGAGAGATCAGAGATCACTTTGCTCGATCCTCTTTCTGAAAAGGATTTGTACAAAACAAGGAATAAGGATCACTGCATGCAGGTGTCCTGAGAACCAGGAAGGGCCGGGTGGGTAAGATAGAGAGCTGGGAGATCGGGGGGGGTCTCAAAAAGAAGAGACAAAGGGAACTGACTCATCCGAAAATATAACGAAATGCGCCATGCCTCTCCTTTATTCAGAAAGATTTAGCGGTTCCCCGTTATAATTATTTAGTAAGAATTTGACTGAGTCCCAGCAACGAATCCCATGTAGTAACAGTACCACGTTGTTGTCTTCCAGGTACCTGACCGGGAAGGTACCCCGCAGACACCAGCCCCATTGGTTCAGCAGATTGATGGAAGGAAGGTACTAATACTGGCGGGACAGGACCTAACTGACATACCAATACCAGAGGAAACATGTACCGACATCTCCCTTCTGGATCTCAGGTTTGGCCGCGTGTGAGGGGAGCGCCCTGCGGGTGCGTGAACAGAGGGGTATGACGTGCCCAAATCTTAGGCAGAGGGAGATAGAGAGATGGTTATCAAACAACGTATGTTTCAGCTACAACTGTTTAACGACTACAGCTGGACTCCAGTTCTACCCCAACATAGTAGAGTTAGTGTTAGATAATAACTCCCTGACAGATCTAGACCTGCCAGTTATACCCTCCCTTCGGTCTCTGAGTCTCAACAAAAACAGAATGATGAGTCTCCGTCACACTATTGATCAGCTTGTAGCGTGAGTATTATCAATATTTGATGGTGACATTATGTTGTACTTGACAATTTAATTGTTCTGTTCGCTCTAAAATAAGCATCTTTTCAACTCAGGTCTGTTCGAAGCATTACCTTTTTGAGTCTAATCTGCAACCCTCTCTGCCCGAATGAGTTAATGCAAGGAGACGAAGACGAGTATCAGGTACGTGTCAAATACACACGTGACATGCAGTACAAATATGGGCATACTATTTCAAGAAACTGACCAAATCAGGATATACTGGTCCCTGATTGGCTGATAACCAGTCACGTGACTTAAATGACGAGTTCTGATTGGATGTTTTCTTGTTTCAGTCGGTTCCCACTATTTTCGGTTAAAATATCATCATATCAATTTCCTGCAGCTTTATCGATATCAACTAATTCGGCAGGTGCACAGTTGCTCGACAGTGAATTAATGGCTGCAATTAATGGCTGCAGTGAATTAATGGCTGCTATAATTCTTTAGTAAGAATTCGACTGAGCCCCAGTAACTGTTCCCTGCAGCAGTAGTAACAATACCACTGCTATTTTACAGGTACCTGATCGGGAAGGCACCCATCAGCATGCAGCACCATTGGTACAGCAGATAGATGGAAGGAAGGTGTTGATACTGGCAGGTCAGGATCTAACTGACATACCAATACCAGAGGAAACCTGTACCGACATCTCACTTCTGGATCTCAGGTTTGGCTGCGTGTGAGGGGAGCGCCCTGTGGGTGCGTGAACAGAGGGCCGTGACATGCCCAAATCTTAGGGCTTAGGCAGAGGGATAGGGATATCTAGCGATAGAGAGATGGCTATCAAAGTCTGATAGTATCAAACAACTTGTTTCAGTTACAACTGTCTAACGACCACTGCCGGGCTCCAGTTCTACCCAAACATAGTGGAGTTAGTGTTAGATAATAACTCCCTGACAGATCTAGATCTGCCAGTTATACCCTCCCTTCGGTCTCTGAGTCTCAACAAAAACAGACTGATGAGTCTTCGTCATACTATTGATCAGCTCGTAGCGTGAGTATTATCAATATTCAATAGTGACATTATGTTGTACTTGACAATTTAATTGTTCTTCGCTCTAAAATAAGCATCTTTTCAACTCAGGTCTGTTCGAAGCATTACCTTTTTGAGTCTAATCTGTAACCCCCTCTGTCCGAACGAGTTAATGCAGGGAGACGAAGACGAGTATCAGGTACGTGTCAAATACACACGTGACATAGCATGATAACCCAAATATGGGCATACTATTTCCAGGAACCAAATCAGGAAATACTGGTCCCTGATTGGCTGATCAGCCTGATTACTTGCTTCGGTCGGTTCCTGATTATTTTCAATTTCCTGCAGCTTTATCGATATCAACTAATTCGGAGGTTGGAAAGTTTGGAATTCCTTGATTCCCGGCCAGTTACAGTTTTTGAGAGACGAGGGGCTTTGGAACATGTTCTAAACTATACTGGTAAACCTATGCTCCATTATCCCCCCTATGTTTATTCTGACCCTTACTACCTAGTTTTCGCGGGCAGAGCATTGGCCTGTCCATATTCTCATTTCTCGCGCGAGAACTATGGTCAGAGCATTGGCCTGACACCCAATATTCCACCACCAGGTTCAGTAGTGAAACCACGACACAACACGCCTACAGGACCTGATTACGTCACTGTAACAGGAAGTCCGCTCCTTCCCACCACGCCACCCACCACCGCCGACACCAAACGTTTTGGGGTTGTTGGAAAAGTGAAAAAACGATATACCGGGAAAAACAGTGAAGGAAACCGGTTTATAATGGATGATCAGCTGTAATATAATTAATTAATTAATTAATTAAAAACTCAAAAATATAATATAATGATATAACTCAGCGTGTTGCTTAATCTCACTCGAATAATAAATAAAATTAAGCTAAAAGTAAACAATGCAAAAATCAAATAAAACTTAATAACATGCAATAGATCAAATTTAATGTAACCAATCGTTACAAACAGTTTCTGTTAACTTGAAGATTAGATCGGATCTGAAATAGAATCTAACGGTCAGCAGATACTCAATTAACTAAATCTAAACAGTCACCTTCTACATGCACTAAGTCAAAGTAGCCGCAGCGAGAATAGCGAGAAGTGTCCAGCTCGCTGCGACAATGTGAGCAGATCCCTCGAAATTGAACAACTGGAAGGGCCTCAAGTCGTGGCAATAATCTCTCTGTAGACACTGATAAACACCATTCAGAACCCCCACGCCAAAGGGGTCATCAGGCACGGGGACGTTCGTCTCATTATTGAGCCATAGAAGTTCTATAGCAGTGTTATTGATCGTCCAGTAGGTATTCGCTCTTTCTATCTGTTCCGTTACTGCAGAGAGAGGGATAAGGAGTGTTAATAAACGAGAATAGTGGCATGATTCTGAATTGAGAAGGATGGTGACCTTGATTAGCAGGGTCGAATTGTTATCGAGAATTGAGCAAGTGTTACTCACAATTGTAGGTCCTGTTCACACAGCTCAGATCGAGTAGTGTTTGAGTCTTGTTGGAGGTAATATTGAATGCAGTGAAGTTGAGCATCAAACACGATGGGTAATTCTCAAAGTCCTGAAAGGAGTTGGAATTTAGATTCTTGGTGAGGTTTACTTGCTCCTTCAAAAAACTAACTATCGTCCTACCCGGGTGCAGTTGTAGTATGTGCAGTAGGCTCCCTTATAATACTCGTCTTCCTCCCTTAGATTGTATTGTTGGTAGCGGTCAGTTCGGGGGGAGAGCACCTCATCATAATAGCCACTAAAGTTGTATACGTGTTCCTGACTGCAGTTCACCCAGCACCACAGCGACTCATCTGCAGAGAGGGGGAGTGGAGGGTTGGGGGTGGGAGATGGGAGTTGGTATGAAGTGGGGTAGTGAGTGGAGACTGGAGAGGGGGTAGAGATGTCTGAAGATACTTAGTTAAAAAGATAACCTACCTCCATAATACCAGAATATTTCTCCCTTTTTACTTTCATCTGGAAAGTAGAAGCCCTGTTCAAACTTGATATGGGTTGTGTATGTGATGTCTTCATTCTGATCCCTTAACCAGATATACGCTATCTGGTAGTCGTTCATCCATATCCTCAGATGGCTTCCCATGAACTGTATAGACATGTTGGTCGACCTGAGGAGGGGGAGGGGGTTAAGAGGGGTGGAGGGGTTGATGCGAATCAGTATATATTGATTAAGGAACAGCTGTAGATATATCTAGAGGGATTGAGAAGTAGCTGTTGTAGGGGTGGAAATCTGGACAAAGAAAGTCTGAATATGAGGTGAGAGGGATCGGGACGCTGTATAGAAGGAGGAAACTCACGGCGCAGAGCTGTCAGCATATCCGAAATCCCACAAATCCAGAGGGACCGTTATCTTCTGTTCCACAAAATCATTGTTCTGTCGAAAGGAAGAGTTGATCCACATTTTCCCGTAATTCGTGTGGATATCCCATTTTACTGTGGTTGTCTCTACCAGTTCACCAGATCTGAGGTTTTTCCGGTACAGCCTCATCAGCTTGGGTGTCTGTATAAGGTTGGGGGGATTATTTGGGTGAGGTAAGGGGTTCAATAGTGAAGGAAGCTGTTGTTTTTATGTTGAAGAAGTTAGTCGTCGAGGTGAATAGGTTGGGGTAAGAGAGGGTGTTAGTAAGATTTAAGGTGATCAAGCAATTCTAGCAACATTCGCCCCCCACACCCCCAACATACACTGTCTTCTTCGCACTGCTTGTTGACGTTTAGATCCCATCCCCTACAGTTCCATTTGAAGTTCATCTTAAACACTTTCCGGGTCGGGAACACTTCGTATATGTGCTCAGAGTGCAGCAAGTCATTGTACTCTCCTGCAGGAATTATGGGGATGTTACAATTGAGGTAGGTAACTGGGGAATTAGAGAGCTAGGAATACACGTTTAGTGCTCCACGTAGAAGACGAAGAAGAAGAGCTAGGTATTCTAGAGTTCACCAATGTTAATGAGATTGTTAAAACGAATATTAAGTTAATGAGGTCATTTAATTACCTTGTGTTATAAAGATGAAGAGACAAGACAGGAGAAGTTGGATCCCATGTTTCCAATTCATCTAGCAGCTTTATAGGCCGTACTGATTCTTAAATGATCTTAGCTATGGAACTGATTTGACTTGATGTTAATTATGATGGATAAGATTGAAATATTAATAATGAGCTAATGACTGGATAAATTTAATTCGGTAAAATTCAATTTATAATAATTAATTAAAATAATCAATGTATTAGCTAAAACTATACAGCACCAAAAAAACACACAAACTTAAAATAAATTGCTCAACTAATATAATGCTAAAATAAAAAGCGATTGTTCAGTTATTCAGATCGACAACAGAAGTGTGAGGGTGGCTAACAGTCCTATGATGATGATGTTAATTTGGGTGACTCCGGGTGCAGAGTTGCAAAGATCATAGTTGTCACAGACTTCGTACCAGCATGGTTTGTTGGGGTACTGGTTACACGCCGTATCTGTGGGAGGGGGTATTCGTATTCAATTCATTCACGAGACATCTAGGACAGTTAATAAGTCCAAAGAGATTAAAAGTCTGAAAACGCTAAATTCTAGCTCAATCCCCCACTTACACGTGTAGTTCTCGTTGGTACACAGTAATTTCACCTTCTGGTCACTCCTCCCTTGTTCAGTATGGTACAACCTGACACACCGGGCATGGGTTGAGGGGTTGGATTCTTTCTCCAACATTTTCTAGGAGTGTTAGAATATGTTAGAGGGGTTGGATTCTTTCTATAACATTTTCTAGGGTGTTAGGATGTGTTAACAGGGGTTGGACAACTATCATTTCTAGGTAGTGTGTGGGGTGTCTCAAAATAAAGCAAGTGTATCGTATGAGTTTTATAATCCTCTGACTATAATCAGTAATCACCTCGGTACAGTTGACTATTTTGCAGGTATCCCCCAGGTCATCTTCAGTGTATTTCCCACCCAACCAGTCCAGTCTGTCAAAGTGGAACTTGTTGGGTAGATCATCCTCGTAGCAGTCGTCCCAGCAATACACCGTCGGGTCTGGAGGGGGGTGGGGGTAAGGGTTGTTGGGTCTGTAGAGGGATGGGATGTATATAGTGGGTTATCGGGTCTGGAGGAGGATGGGGGTGTGTAATGGGTTATCGGGTCTAGAGGGGATGGTTGGGGAATATCTAGGGTGGATCATGAAAAATGATGGTCGATGGACTGAGATTGTGTTGAGGAGCGGCAACATTCAATAACACTGTACCGTAGTAGTATATTCTGGAGAAATCGTTGTTTGTCGTGTTTCCCAGTCTGAACCATTTAGTGTTTCCAATATCAAGAGGAATATCTGTAAGAAATTTACATTTTGAACTGTCCCTTGTTGAAACACCCCGAACCATCCAAAGAACCAACCCCACCCTGAGATCGAGAAGAAACCCCACTACCCGCCTAACAAGAAGAAAGGAAACCTCAACCACACCCCCCTCAATTTACCTCGTAGGAAGAGTTTGATTGCCAGAACATCGTTAACCCACAGATGGATATGGGTTGCATTAAACATAAAGGTAAACTTTACATAGTCCAAACTATCATTCCTGAAGTGAGCGGGGAGATATGGAGGGGAGATAAGGAGGGAGAGACAGGGAGGGTGAAAGAGCGGAGTGGACAGTGGCCAGTGAAGGGAAATCATTCACGAAAGCTAAAGTAATGCCAACACTACCCTGACATGACAAGACATGTCTTACTCTTCTCACATTGGTTTAGTGGCGTTCTCCAGGTCAAACATGTTAGTTGTTATTCGGAGGTTTACCGTTTCCAAACCAAGAGGTACGTTGACAAAGTCCATGTAGGTATACGCTAGACGCCTGGTTGGGAGAGGTGGGGAAATTGTAACTTGGGAAACAATGGTACATTACAGCGATATAGTTCTAGTAACTCATGTCTAATTCAAGGGTGAGATATGGTGAATACTATAAATATTACAAAAATTCATTGTATGCCATTGCCCTCTCTAGAAGATTGGCTATAGATTAAGTACCTTCCTACATTCCAGCTGAAGTAGATATCAGGTTCCTCTGACACATTAAACATGGGACCATGGAAGAAGGGCTCCAGGGTAAACCATTTCTGAAAGAGTAGTGTGGTGGTAGTGGGAAGAAGTACAAAACTACTGAAAGATATATAGTTCTTCCACATGCAATGTGAATTGTGAGCTGTACACTGTACAGCACATGGTACTGTGACTAATGTACTGTCCCATTATCATTATACACGTACTCCCCCATTGTTCAGTTCAGTGAGAACATCCAGCATACTCCCCCTGCTCTAATAGTACAAAGGTAAGTACTCTGAGATATTAGACACATTAAATTCTTTAAAACCACACTTCTTAGGCATTAGAATCTTAGACCCACGTACGGTAACTTCTCAAGAACTACCTAAAAAGAGAGATCAGATCCACTACACGATATGTCGTGTGGGATCGTGTTGGATGTGGTATCTCTTGAGGAAGAGAAGGACTCTCCCTCTCTTCCTTGAGAGAGCCAACAACATGATGTTCTGAAAACCACATTGCACTGCATGTAACATTGGTTTTGGTATACCAAGTGTGTGCTCTCCCCTTCCTTCACACGATATTAGCGATTAGGATCGGAGACCACACACATACAGTACATACAGCTTTCCACCCCATCCCCCAATAGAAAGCACAATTCTTCGCATTTCTAAACATCCCTCCCCCCGCAAAAAGTTAAACCAATCGTCCTACGAGGATCGCGGAAACAGTACGAACGTCGAACAGTTCAAAGAAATGAGTACTACCCCCCTAATAAGCAGGCGTGGACATAGTGTCAGGCGACTCAAAAATAGACAACTTACATCGAGTGAAATCCCCTCATATCCCTGTCTGTGGACCCATAGTGTCATGGTGTGAAGCCTCCTGTTGTACCATGTCTGTAGCAAATCACCGGACCCTCCCAACCTTACCGTGTCTGGAAGAAGGGAGTGGAGGCTTTATTAGGGCGCAGAGTAGAGGCTTAGAGATATCAGGGGGCAAACAGCAGGGATTACTGCTGCAGTACTGTACTGTAGAAGATATTAACTGAACTCAGTTGATAAAACTCGGTATGAGAGGCTTGAGTACGAGTTACAGCAGGGAGATTCCTAATAGACGTATTATTACCTGTCTGTTTATCGATTTGCACTACTGATTGTAGTGTGAGGGTGTACAGCACACAACTTGATAGGAACAACCTCACAGCAGGCCACATGATACCGCTTATCTGCTAGGACTTCATAGCTATACTGAGAGAGAGAGGTGGTATATAACAAGCAATTACACACAGTATCATGGTGACACTGCCCGTCTAATAGATGCGGTTTCCCAAATCTCGATAGTTCAACAAAAAAAGGGCAGCTCTCAAAAATATTGACAATATTATGTCGTGCCTCTCGATGTCATACTGTGTATTTGTCGGAGGAGTTATTACCCAAAGTGTCGGACAATAAATAAATTCATGATCGGTTCACGGGGCCTAATATGAATACCCCCAGTATTCTATACACTAGCTAGAGAGAATACAAACCATGATTTCCAATAAACAATGACTAGGCAACTGATTCAGGACTCAGCTCTCAAAGAAAAGAATGATCACATGGTATAGAGTACTACTAGATAAAAGATTCCCCCAGATCAGTAATCACTAGTATAATACCCAGCTCAGTACCCCTCCAAACTACACACTCTCTTTAGACAATCTATCCTCTTTTCCACTAACACCTGGTGGCCCCTAGCTGGTCACCTTTACACAAACTGAGATCATTTACCTCGGGGGAGAAAACAAAACTAAAAACATATATTAGCAGAGTCAGATACACTTTTTTAAAGATGTGTAGTTCACCAAGTAGCGAAACTGAAATGTCGCTTTCTATCTCTCGCTCTCTTTTCTCTCATGTATCGCACTCCCTATCTTCCCTCTCTCTCTATTTGATCGCAGCAGGTGTTTACGTTTGACCCATTATCCCCTACCGGGTCAGAATCAAACAAAGGGGCACGCAGAAGAATAAAAGAGACGAATTTTGGGGAAGAGATATAGCATATACATTAGAGGGAGGTCTCATACAGACGGATTGTTTTTTGAAGCTGACTTTTTTAGAAGTGAGGTAATATTTGTTCAAAATGTACTAGATCCAAAAACCAAACAAGTTTGGTGGATAGCCGGGGCCGTAGAAATTAATAATACTACTAGTAATCGTGCGAAAGTTTTGATATATATGAACTTTCGGGGCCTGGGCTGCTGTTAAATTCGCGTTTTCCATGATTATAACCAACAACATTTTTAAACTATACGCCAGAAAAACTATCGCAATGATTTAATTATTATTTTATTCTACAGTATCATAGTATGATTCATACATACAGATCCATACATGTCCTATAATACACCAATTAGTAATTA
>AVPN01000539.1:0-10235 GCA_000695325.1 Pleurobrachia bachei
ACTACTTCTAGTACCACCACTCCATCAACTACTTCAAGTACCACTACTCCGTCGACTACCTCCAGTACCACTACTCCATCAACTACCTCCAGTACCACAACTCCATCAACTACTTCAAGCACCACTACCCCATCAACAACTTCTAGCACCACCACTCCATCAACAACCTCCAGTACCACCACTCCATCGACTACCTCCAGTACCACAACTCCATCAACTACTTCTAGTACCACCACTCCATCAACTACTTCAAGTACCACTACTCCATCGACTACCTCCAGTACCACCACTCCATCAACTACCTCAAGTACCACTACTCCATCAACTACCTCCAGTACCACAACTCCATCAACTACTTCAAGTACCACTACTCCATCAACTACCTCCAGTACCACAACTCCTTCAACTACTTCTAGTACCACTACTCCATCAACTACCTCTTCATGGTGGTGAGGTAGTTGATGGAGAAGTACCACCACTCCTTCAACTACTTCGAGCACCACTACTCCATCAACTACCTCCAGTACCACAACCCCATCAACTACTTCAAGTACCACCACACCATCAACTACCTCAAGTACCACCACTCCATCAACTACATCGAGCACCACCACTCCATCAACTACTTCAAGTACCACCACTCCATCAACTACTTCAAGTACTACCACTCCATCAACTACCTCAAGTACCACCACTCCATCTACCACCTCTAGCACTACCACTCCTTCAACCACATCCAGCACCACCACTCCATCAACTACATCAAGCACCACCACCCCATCGACTACATCAAGTACCACTACTCCATCAACTACAAACTCCATCAACTACTTCAAGCACCACTACCCCATCAACTACCTCGAGTACCACCACTCCATCAACTACTTCAAGCACCACTACCCCATCAACTACTTCTAGCACCACCACTCCATCAACTACTTCCAGTACAACTACCCCATCAACTACCTCTAGCACCACTACTCCATCAACTACCTCAAGTACCACTACTCCATCAACAACATCAAGTACAACCACTCAATCCACCACAACTAGAACACCCACAACATCACCAACCACTACAACAACTACACCAACAACTACTACCACAACCACTCCAACCCCACCTCCAGAAACAACAACATCATCTTCAACAACTACAACTCCAACTACAACTTCAACCCCCACTACAACTTCTACTTCAACCACCACACGAACACCGACAACATCACCCACAACAACAACCACAACAACGATCACCCCAAGTCCAGAAACAACAACATCATCATCAACCACATCATCTACTAGCACAACTTCCACCTCTAGCACAACATCTTCGTCCACTACAACTAGAACACCAACAACATCACCAACCACGACAACAAATACACCAACAACTACTACCACAACCACTCCAACCCCACCTCCAGAAACAACAACATCATCTTCAACAACTACAACTCCAACTACAACTTCAACCCCCACTACAACTTCTACTTCAACCACCACACGAACACCGACAACATCACCCACAACAACAACCACAACAACGATCACCCCAAGTCCAGAAACAACAACATCATCATCAACCACATCATCTACTAGCACAACTTCCACCTCTAGCACAACATCTTCGTCCACTACAACTAGAACACCAACAACATCACCAACCACTACAACAACTACACCAACAACTACTACCACAACCACTCCAACCCCACCTCCAGAAACAACAACATCATCTTCAACAACTACAACTCCAACTACAACTTCAACCCCCACTACAACTTCTACTTCAACCACCACACGAACACCGACAACATCACCCACAACAACAACCACAACAACGATCACCCCAAGTCCAGAAACAACAACATCATCATCAACCACATCATCTACTAGCACAACTTCCACCTCTAGCACAACATCTTCGTCCACTACAACTAGAACACCAACAACATCACCAACCACGACAACAAATACACCAACAACTACTACCACAACCACTCCAACCCCACCTCCAGAAACAACAACATCATCTTCAACAACTACAACTCCAACTACAACTTCAACCCCCACTACAACTTCTACTTCAACCACCACACGAACACCGACAACATCACCCACAACAACAACCACAACAACGATCACCCCAAGTCCAGAAACAACAACATCATCATCAACCACATCATCTACTAGCACAACTTCCACCTCTAGCACAACATCTTCGTCCACTACAACTAGAACACCAACAACATCACCAACCACTACAACAACTACACCAACAACTACTACCACAACCACTCCAACCCCACCTCCAGAAACAACAACATCATCTTCAACAACTACAACTCCAACTACAACTTCAACCCCCACTACAACTTCTACTTCAACCACCACACGAACACCGACAACATCACCCACAACAACAACCACAACAACGATCACCCCAAGTCCAGAAACAACAACATCATCATCAACCACATCATCTACTAGCACAACTTCCACCTCTAGCACAACATCTTCGTCCACTACAACTAGAACACCAACAACATCACCAACCACGACAACAAATACACCAACAACTACTACCACAACCACTCCAACCCCACCTCCAGAAACAACAACATCATCTTCAACAACTACAACTCCAACTACAACTTCAACCCCCACTACAACTTCTACTTCAACCACCACACGAACACCGACAACATCACCCACAACAACAACCACAACAACGATCACCCCAAGTCCAGAAACAACAACATCATCATCAACCACATCATCTACTAGCACAACTTCCACCTCTAGCACAACATCTTCGTCCACTACAACTAGAACACCAACAACATCACCAACCACTACAACAACTACACCAACAACTACTACCACAACCACTCCAACCCCACCTCCAGAAACAACAACATCATCTTCAACAACTACAACTCCAACTACAACTTCAACCCCCACTACAACTTCTACTTCAACCACCACACGAACACCGACAACATCACCCACAACAACAACCACAACAACGATCACCCCAAGTCCAGAAACAACAACATCATCATCAACCACATCATCTACTAGCACAACTTCCACCTCTAGCACAACATCTTCGTCCACTACAACTAGAACACCAACAACATCACCAACCACGACAACAAATACACCAACAACTACTACCACAACCACTCCAACCCCACCTCCAGAAACAACAACATCATCTTCAACAACTACAACTCCAACTACAACTTCAACCCCCACTACAACTTCTACTTCAACCACCACACGAACACCGACAACATCACCCACAACAACAACCACAACAACGATCACCCCAAGTCCAGAAACAACAACATCATCATCAACCACATCATCTACTAGCACAACTTCCACCTCTAGCACAACATCTTCGTCCACTACAACTAGAACACCAACAACATCACCAACCACTACAACAACTACACCAACAACTACTACCACAACCACTCCAACCCCACCTCCAGAAACAACAACATCATCTTCAACAACTACAACTCCAACTACAACTTCAACCCCCACTACAACTTCTACTTCAACCACCACACGAACACCGACAACATCACCCACAACAACAACCACAACAACGATCACCCCAAGTCCAGAAACAACAACATCATCATCAACCACATCATCTACTAGCACAACTTCCACCTCTAGCACAACATCTTCGTCCACTACAACTAGAACACCAACAACATCACCAACCACGACAACAAATACACCAACAACTACTACCACAACCACTCCAACCCCACCTCCAGAAACAACAACATCATCTTCAACAACTACAACTCCAACTACAACTTCAACCCCCACTACAACTTCTACTTCAACCACCACACGAACACCGACAACATCACCCACAACAACAACCACAACAACGATCACCCCAAGTCCAGAAACAACAACATCATCATCAACCACATCATCTACTAGCACAACTTCCACCTCTAGCACAACATCTTCGTCCACTACAACTAGAACACCAACAACATCACCAACCACTACAACAACTACACCAACAACTACTACCACAACCACTCCAACCCCACCTCCAGAAACAACAACATCATCTTCAACAACTACAACTCCAACTACAACTTCAACCCCCACTACAACTTCTACTTCAACCACCACACGAACACCGACAACATCACCCACAACAACAACCACAACAACGATCACCCCAAGTCCAGAAACAACAACATCATCATCAACCACATCATCTACTAGCACAACTTCCACCTCTAGCACAACATCTTCGTCCACTACAACTAGAACACCAACAACATCACCAACCACGACAACAAATACACCAACAACTACTACCACAACCACTCCAACCCCACCTCCAGAAACAACAACATCATCTTCAACAACTACAACTCCAACTACAACTTCAACCCCCACTACAACTTCTACTTCAACCACCACACGAACACCGACAACATCACCCACAACAACAACCACAACAACGATCACCCCAAGTCCAGAAACAACAACATCATCATCAACCACATCATCTACTAGCACAACTTCCACCTCTAGCACAACATCTTCGTCCACTACAACTAGAACACCAACAACATCACCAACCACTACAACAACTACACCAACAACTACTACCACAACCACTCCAACCCCACCTCCAGAAACAACAACATCATCTTCAACAACTACAACTCCAACTACAACTTCAACCCCCACTACAACTTCTACTTCAACCACCACACGAACACCGACAACATCACCCACAACAACAACCACAACAACGATCACCCCAAGTCCAGAAACAACAACATCATCATCAACCACATCATCTACTAGCACAACTTCCACCTCTAGCACAACATCTTCGTCCACTACAACTAGAACACCAACAACATCACCAACTTCAAGTACCACCACTCCATCAACTACTTCAAGTACCACCACTCCATCGACTACCTCAAGTACCACTACTCCATCAACTACTTCAAGTACTACCACTCCATCAACTACTTCAAGTACTACCACTCCTTCAACTACCTCAAGCACTACCACTCCATCAACTACTTCAAGCACTACCACTCCATCAACTACCTCAAGCACCACTACTCCATCAACTACCTCCAGTACTACCACTCCTTCAACTACTTCAAGTACCACCACTCCTTCAACTACTTCAAGTACTACAACTCCATCAACAACTTCAAGTACTACAACTCCATCAACTACCTCAAGCACTACCACTCCAACTACATCAACCAGTTCAACTACAACTCCTAATGTTCCTGAGTGTGCTAAGCCAACAGACGGTTATAGGGAAGTTGTTCCTCTGAGTGAGATTGTCAATTCTGCTGTCTTCACGGAAGGAACCAATGGTTATGAATCTCTCAACGAACTTATCATTGGAAAGAATTCGGAAAATCCTCTGAAGATTTCATCACTCATTTTCGATGTTGATAGCTACACGTCTCGGCCTGACAATGAACAAGTCGTTATCTACGAGTCATATCTGTTCCTGGTTGTGAAACCTGAATCAGAGGGAACGGACGATTGGAAACCACAGATCACAGAGATTCATCCTTTGGAGAGGACCTTTGAAAATGTGGTTACTGCTGATGGAAAACTGACCTCAGATGACAATCTCGATGTTAGTATCAAACTATATTATAGCTTACGATTTGGCTGTCTCAGAACGAGCGTGCGATATCTTCTGCTTGACTTTGGATTTAATTTTTAATCATTATGATAAATATATTCGTGACAATATCATCTCATTTGTAGGAAACAACTGGCGTATTCAGCCCATTGAACAAGGAGCCAACTTACGACAAGGAAGTTTTCGCTGATTTCACTGACACCATCCGAGAATGGATCAGCCCTTACGATTCGAGTGATAACAAGGTTAACTATGGTGTTGCGTTGGTGAACAAGTACACTGATGGATCAACTCCATCAACTACTTCAAGTACCACCACTCCATCAACTACTTCAAGTACCACCACTCCATCAACTACTTCAAGTACCACCACTCCATCAACTACTTCAAGTACCACCACTCCATCAACTACTTCAAGTACCACCACTCCATCAACTACTTCAAGTACCACCACTCCATCAACTACTTCAAGTACCACCACTCCATCAACTACTTCAAGTACCACCACTCCATCAACTACTTCAAGTACCACCACTCCATCAACTACTTCAAGTACCACCACTCCATCAACTACTTCAAGTACCACCACTCCATCAACTACTTCAAGTACCACCACTCCATCAACTACTTCAAGTACCACCACTCCATCAACTACTTCAAGTACCACCACTCCATCAACTACTTCAAGTACCACCACTCCATCAACTACTTCAAGTACCACCACTCCATCAACTACTTCAAGTACCACCACTCCATCAACTACTTCAAGTACCACCACTCCATCAACTACTTCAAGTACCACCACTCCATCAACTACTTCAAGTACCACCACTCCATCAACTACTTCAAGTACCACCACTCCATCAACTACTTCAAGTACCACCACTCCATCAACTACTTCAAGTACCACCACTCCATCAACTACTTCAAGTACCACCACTCCATCAACTACTTCAAGTACCACCACTCCATCAACTACTTCAAGTACCACCACTCCATCAACTACTTCAAGTACCACCACTCCATCAACTACTTCAAGTACCACCACTCCATCAACTACTTCAAGTACCACCACTCCATCAACTACTTCAAGTACCACCACTCCATCAACTACTTCAAGTACCACCACTCCATCAACTACTTCAAGTACCACCACTCCATCAACTACTTCAAGTACCACCACTCCATCAACTACTTCAAGTACCACCACTCCATCAACTACTTCAAGTACCACCACTCCATCAACTACTTCAAGTACCACCACTCCATCAACTACTTCAAGTACCACCACTCCATCAACTACTTCAAGTACCACCACTCCATCAACTACTTCAAGTACCACCACTCCATCAACTACTTCAAGTACCACCACTCCATCAACTACTTCAAGTACCACCACTCCATCAACTACTTCAAGTACCACCACTCCATCAACTACTTCAAGTACCACCACTCCATCAACTACTTCAAGTACCACCACTCCATCAACTACTTCAAGTACCACCACTCCATCAACTACTTCAAGTACCACCACTCCATCAACTACTTCAAGTACCACCACTCCATCAACTACTTCAAGTACCACCACTCCATCAACTACTTCAAGTACCACCACTCCATCAACTACTTCAAGTACCACCACTCCATCAACTACTTCAAGTACCACCACTCCATCAACTACTTCAAGTACCACCACTCCATCAACTACTTCAAGTACCACCACTCCATCAACTACTTCAAGTACCACCACTCCATCAACTACTTCAAGTACCACCACTCCATCAACTACTTCAAGTACCACCACTCCATCAACTACTTCAAGTACCACCACTCCATCAACTACTTCAAGTACCACCACTCCATCAACTACTTCAAGTACCACCACTCCATCAACTACTTCAAGTACCACCACTCCATCAACTACTTCAAGTACCACCACTCCATCAACTACTTCAAGTACCACCACTCCATCAACTACTTCAAGTACCACCACTCCATCAACTACTTCAAGTACCACCACTCCATCAACTACTTCAAGTACCACCACTCCATCAACTACTTCAAGTACCACCACTCCATCAACTACTTCAAGTACCACCACTCCATCAACTACTTCAAGTACCACCACTCCATCAACTACTTCAAGTACCACCACTCCATCAACTACTTCAAGTACCACCACTCCATCAACTACTTCAAGTACCACCACTCCATCAACTACTTCAAGTACCACCACTCCATCAACTACTTCAAGTACCACCACTCCATCAACTACTTCAAGTACCACCACTCCATCAACTACTTCAAGTACCACCACTCCATCAACTACTTCAAGTACCACCACTCCATCAACTACTTCAAGTACCACCACTCCATCAACTACTTCAAGTACCACCACTCCATCAACTACTTCAAGTACCACCACTCCATCAACTACTTCAAGTACCACCACTCCATCAACTACTTCAAGTACCACCACTCCATCAACTACTTCAAGTACCACCACTCCATCAACTACTTCAAGTACCACCACTCCATCAACTACTTCAAGTACCACCACTCCATCAACTACTTCAAGTACCACCACTCCATCAACTACTTCAAGTACCACCACTCCATCAACTACTTCAAGTACCACCACTCCATCAACTACTTCAAGTACCACCACTCCATCAACTACTTCAAGTACCACCACTCCATCAACTACTTCAAGTACCACCACTCCATCAACTACTTCAAGTACCACCACTCCATCAACTACTTCAAGTACCACCACTCCATCAACTACTTCAAGTACCACCACTCCATCAACTACTTCAAGTACCACCACTCCATCAACTACTTCAAGTACCACCACTCCATCAACTACTTCAAGTACCACCACTCCATCAACTACTTCAAGTACCACCACTCCATCAACTACTTCAAGTACCACCACTCCATCAACTACTTCAAGTACCACCACTCCATCAACTACTTCAAGTACCACCACTCCATCAACTACTTCAAGTACCACCACTCCATCAACTACTTCAAGTACCACCACTCCATCAACTACATCAAGCACCACAACTCCTACTACATCAACCAGTTCAACTACAACTCCTAATGTTCCTGAGTGTGCTAAGCCCACAGACGGTTACAGGGAAGTTGTTCCTCTGAGTGAGATTATCAATTCTGCTGTCTTCACGGAAGGAACCAATGGTTATGAATCTCTCAACGAACTCATCATTGGAAAGAATTCGGAAAATCCTCTGAAGATTTCATCACTCATTTTCGATGTTGATAGTTACACGTCTCGGCCTGACAATGAACAAGTCGTTATCTACGAGTCCTATCTGTTCCTGGTTGTGAAACCTGAATCAGAGGGAACGGACGATTGGAAACCGCAGATCACAGAGATTCATCCTTTGGAGAGGACCTTTGAAAATGTGGTCACTGATGATGGAAAACTGACCTCAGATGACAATCTCGATGTTAGTATTCTCAATTATCAAACTATTACTTTAAGATTTGGTTGTCTCAGGACTAGCGTGAGATAGATTTTAAAAAGTTTCTGCTTGATTTCAAATCATTATGATAATTATATTTGTAACAATATCATATCATTAGGAAACAACTGGAGTATTCAGCCCATTGAACAAGGAGCCAACTTACGACAAGGAAGTTTTCGCTGATTTCACTGACACCATCCGAGAATGGATCAGCCCTTACGATTCCAGTGATAACAAGGTTAACTATGGTGTTGCGTTGGTGAACAAGTACACTGATGGATCAACTGAAGAAACATCAGCCAAGGATATCCGATACTACAGTTTCACCAACGATTCCGATGTCACCGAGTACATCCCTTACATCGATATTTGCTACAAGATCGTCGAAGTTCCTGTAAGTTTTTTGAACTTCGTTGTATTGTTCAAGTCGAGCCGTTCTGCTCTGTCCTTTGAATACTATAATTATAACATAGTTACTTGAAGTTAATTAGTGATCGTTTGATGATATAATTACCCTCCCATAGGTCTGTAATGAGACTGGCGAGTTCTATGAAAAGACGGTCGATGTGACTTCCTCAACTCTCCTGGTCGATGGAGATAATAAGGGTTATACTAACGAGTCTCTGGCTGTCGGAAAGGATGTTGACGGAAACGTGTACAGGACTGTCATTAAGTTTGATGTCAGTACCATCTTGGACGAAAGTAAGAGTCGTTTTGTGCATGGTTTCGCCAATATTGAAACATATTAAAGTTTAAGAACCTCCAAGAGCGTGCAAGAGCGCACCATATAATATTTTCCTTCACTATTCACTAACCATTATTAACTTATTTCCTACAGATAACGGTGCTTACGACGTTAATGATGCTTGGATTAAACTGAACTACATCAAGCCAAGTGATAGCAGTGATAGTAGTGATACTGTCGAAACCACAACTTTCTCTGTGTACAAGGTTGGTTTCGCGAATAATAGGATCCCGCCCTGTCCACTGCATAAATTCGCGTGTACGCAATAAAAGCACACTTTTCAGCAGTGAGAGAGCTCAGATGAGAGAAT
>AVPN01000539.1:17491-36092 GCA_000695325.1 Pleurobrachia bachei
CCCCCCCCTCCCAGTTCAACCTCACCTATCTCTTCACTAACTCAACCTCCCCCTCCCAGTTCAACCTCACTTATCTCTCCACTAACTCACTCCCCCCGCAGTTCAACCTCACCTATCTCTTCACTAATCACTCCCTCCCCCCAGTTCAACCTCACCTATCTCTTCACTAATCACTCCCTCCCCCCAGTTCAACCTCACCTATCTCTTCACTAATCACTCCCTCCCCCCAGTTCAACCTCACCTATCTCTTCACTAATCACTCCCTCCCCCCAGTTCAACCTCACCTATCTCTTCACTAATCACTCCCTCCCCCCAGTTCAACCTCACCTATCTCTTCACTAACTTCTCTCCCTCTCAGTTCAACCTGACCTATCTCTTCACGGACTGGGTTAACGGAACCTCCTCGGATATGGGAGTGGTTATCAAGGATTCCCTCCACGAGAAGATCCCTGGATACTTCCTTAAGTTTGGATCCAATGATAACCCCGATGAAACAATGAGACCATACTTCTGGACCTGTCAGAAGAAGGGTAAGTGTAGTGTAAATGGGTAGTAAATAATATGTTCATCTCCTTCATGTATGCCTGTTGGTGGCCTTCAAAAGTTTTTATCTGCAGCTGAGTACCAAGATCCCCTCCCCATATATTTGTAACCCTAATTTCCTCTCCATATGTGTAATCCATTCCTCTCCCCTGCAGCAACCTGTGAACCTGTCGATGCGGAACCACAAAGTATCGAGGACAGTAAGGGATGTGTGTCAGTGTCCAATGTAACTCTGAACAACTGTGTTGCGAAGAATGGTCCTTGTCCCGATGATGATGGACAAACGGCCCTCTCCGATCTGGAGGGATACACTTATGGAACCACTGCCATGTGGGACGAATTCCATCAGGTAACCATAGCAACATACAACATAACAGGCTCGGGAGTCGGGAGGTACTAATGCATTGATAGAGACAGGGAGGTGTGGGATAATATAGAGACATGGAGAGAGTGGAGCCCAGGGGGAGGAGACAAGTAAATTTGGGTGGGGAGATGGCACGGGTTCGACAGTATAGATCCTCTTTTAGAATCCAGCTCTAACCATCTCCTTCCCTCAGATGCAATCTGCTTGTAAGTGTTGTGTGGAGACTGAAACTGAGATCATGGACATTCCCATGGACTGTTCCGCTGTTGATGGAGAGAGCGACTACACCCTTCAAACGGTAAAAACCACAAGGATTGTTTCTGTCCTGTTTATAAAACCACAAGGATTTGTTCTATCCTGTTTATAAAACCACAACGATTTGTTCTGTTCTGTTTATTATAAGGTCTTCTAACCCCGTTACTCTTTGCAGGTCAAGTACATCAAGGAATGCCAGTGTCAGAAATGTTCGATTGTATCGTCGAAACGAAAGAAGAGGTCAGCGCCCAGCAAGACTCGATTGCTCTTGCGGTCAGCGCTGAAGTCAATTCTGCGAAAGTAATTAGGAGATATTTTGTGAATTTGTGACCTATAAGACTGAGAGATTGAGAGCGAGATTGATTTAGATTAAATTGACCCAAACAACTGTTAAAGTTTTTTCGCTGTATTATTTTACGTATTTTGTGAGTGTATGAATTTTTGCTAAAAGTGTAAAGGATTTGTTAGTCTGTGTGAGTGTATTTAAAACTGAAAGAAACTGTGCCCTCGATCTAATTCATTTTACAGCGAAATTGTGGTTGTATTCGTTCGTATTCTTTACAAAATTATCGGAGGTATCTCCTAATTCCTTGCACTGGGCAGGAGAGCTAGAGTAGGCCTACTCTCCTAGCCAGTGCAATTGGTTTAAAACGGGCCGGGCCGGACTGGAGAGTGGAAATTATCACTGATATTTGCTGATAAGCCAATACTTTGACTATGGTTTTAGTGAGAATAGGGCGTGGCCAATGCTCTGACAGGATTTTTATACGTTTAGGGAAGAATTGTATATGTAGCGCGCGTAAAATAATACTCTCTATGGCGTATATTCAATGCGCGCCGCGCAGTAATTTGGCCAAGCTTGGTATGGATCACGACTTTTATTTTTGTTTCCACTTTTTGTTTTCACTTTGGAATGCGCTGCAATCCCCTCTTTTGCACTGCCGCGCCACACAAGGGCCTGTAGCATATGCCAAGTTTTCACTCTGAAAGAGCGTTTGGAATGCGCTTCAATCCCCTCTTTTGCGATGCCGCGCCACACCGCAACGAGGGCCTGTAGCATATGCCAAAAGAGCGTCCCGGTTTCAGCCTTTATACCTACCCTGAGTCTCGGAAAAGTTTTTCAATAAACATATTATTACAGTGAACATACATAAACAAGTTCCCCTTCAACCCGAATTTTGCGGTAGAATTTCTGCCTCTGGGAAATGGGGCTTGGGCGATCCGCAGTTTTTCCGGTTCGGCGTTTGAATTTTAATCCTAGTAGCAACTGCCAACTGCTACCGCCAACTCGATCGTGGAGAGTGGTGAATCGTAAAACCTTCATAAAGCACATTAAATTAGATCTTGTTTAGGTATACAATGGCTCTGAACTGGATTAAAGACGTCTTCACGGACACGAGAATTCTCTCTGCCACCGGTAATCGCTGCCACCTACCTTGTCATCTTTTTTATCAAAACATGTTTTCAAATTTGTTGAATTATATTTTAAATATACTATCTCTCTCTCTCTCTCTCCCAGTTTGTGGTGCTGCTATTGGTGCCAGCGTTGTGTATACCCTCACCAAACCCGAGAAGAAACGTGGCGGTTCAAGTGAGAACAGTAAATGGGACAAGAAACCTCTGCGGGACTACTGTATCAAACACACCAACATAATCGAACCAAAACCTCTCGTTCTCCTGCGGCAGAAAACTGCTGTACACGAGAGAGGAATCATGGAGTCAACACATGATGTAGGACAACTGCTGGTGTTGCTTATGAGAATGACCAATGCTAAAAACGTTCTTGAGGTTGGGACCTTCACTGGTACGTTTATAATAGAAACTATATTCGGTTTTATTTGTTAGCTGGTAAACATGGTAAATGTGTTATTGACATCTCAAATCTCCAACCCATTTTTTATTGCCTAGCTAGACTGTGTTTCGTAAAGGAGGGTTAGAACATAGCCCCTTTTATCCAGGTGTTGCCCTGCTCAAGATGGCGTATGAACTGCCTAAGGATGGAAAAGCATATGCAATGGATGTCAGCGATGAATATTGTAATGTTGGAAAACCATTCATGGAAATGGCTGGATTAAGGGACCAGGTCAGAGAGATACATTTCTAGACTTCTATATTTTGAGTTTTATTCCACTTTTTCGATTATTGTATCCCATTCTTCTAGTCATGTAACAGTAGCTGTTTATTCAGATTGAGTATATCATTGGGCCCGCTGTCGATTCCCTAGCCGCCCTCTCTGCAAAGGGACTCAATGGAACTATCGATGTGATCTTCATAGACGCTGATAAGGTACATTCTAGTAATTCAGACTATTTTTAACTGTTTTCTATAAATTCAAACCTCGATTTACCCGATACGACTTCTCGTAAACTGCTTATTGTATTGATTCAATAACCCCCCCCCTTCACAGGGAAACTACCCTAACTACTTGACGGCATGTCTGGAACTCCTGACTCCTGGAGGTTGCATTGTGTTCGATAATTCTACCTTCGCTGGCAGGATCCTTCTCCCTGAACTGAAGGTATTGTTGAGTTGTGTCCGTAGGGGGACCCTACGCAAGTTCACTTAGTGATACCAGCACCGCTGATGAAGACCGAGCTTCATTCAGGAACTCAAATTAATTTGTATCAATTTCATAAACCCGCCCCCCCCACCCCTCAGGAGCCTGCTAATCACATTGACACAGTAAATAAGACAACCATGACTCTACCTGGGGTAACATCCCTTCTGCTGGACATCGGGGATGGATGTCTTGTCATCAGGAAGGATATGAAGTAGATACTACACAACACGCCGACCGAATCAGGAAATATTGGTCCCTGATTGGCTGATAACCAGTCACGTGACCTAAATAACGAGTTCTGATTGGTTGTTCCCGGAGAGCAGAGAGAGAGATATGTTTTTGGTACATCACAATATAGTGTGGTTCTGTAATTATGACTGATCTATAATTTATAGCTTTGTTCTTTATCGTGTATACATTTACTTTTAATCACTTTTAAATTTGTCGGGTTGAGTCAGCAATTTTTAGAGTTTTATGTTTGACATTGAAGGATTATTTCTAGTATGGAGTATCGATTATTATCTAAGTTAGTATCTAGCTTTCAATAACTTATAATTTATCAGCTATAATTCTTCAAAAGAAATATAATTTACCCGCCTGTATAATGTGTCTAATATACAAATTACACGACCTCTTACACACACGACCCCTCCCAGTTCAACCTCACCTATCTCTTCACTAACTCAACCTCCCCCTCCCAGTTCAACCTCACTTATCTCTCCACTAACTCACTCCCCCCGCAGTTCAACCTCACCTATCTCTTCACTAATCACTCCCTCCCCCCAGTTCAACCTCACCTATCTCTTCACTAACTTCTCTCCCTCTCAGTTCAACCTGACCTATCTCTTCACGGACTGGGTTAACGGAACCTCCTCGGATATGGGAGTGGTTATCAAGGATTCCCTCCACGAGAAGATCCCTGGATACTTCCTTAAGTTTGGATCCAATGATAACCCCGATGAAACAATGAGACCATACTTCTGGACCTGTCAGAAGAAGGGTAAGTGTAGTGTAAATGGGTAGTAAATAATATGTTCATCTCCTTCATGTATGCCTGTTGGTGGCCTTCAAAAGTTTTTATCTGCAGCTGAGTACCAAGATCCCCTCCCCATATATTTGTAACCCTAATTTCCTCTCCATATGTGTAATCCATTCCTCTCCCCTGCAGCAACCTGTGAACCTGTCGATGCGGAACCACAAAGTATCGAGGACAGTAAGGGATGTGTGTCAGTGTCCAATGTAACTCTGAACAACTGTGTTGCGAAGAATGGTCCTTGTCCCGATGATGATGGACAAACGGCCCTCTCCGATCTGGAGGGATATACTTATGGAACCACTGCCATGTGGGACGAATTCCATCAGGTAACCATAGAAACAGTTATAGGGGTGTCGGAACGGGGAGGGGGGTTTAATTCCATCAGGTAACCATAGAATTATTAGAAACAGGGAGGTAACCAGAGAGACAGGCTCGGGAGGTAACTGTAGAGAGAGTGAGGTACGGGGTAATAGAGACAAACGGCACGGGTTTGACAGTAGACATAAGCTGGATTTTGTATCCTCCCTTTAAGAGCTTCTCTAACCATATCTCCTTCCCCAGATGCAATCTGCCTGTAAGTGTTGTGTAGAGACTGAAACCGAGATTATGGACATACCCATGGACTGTTCCGCTGTTGATGGAGAGAGCGACTACACCCTTCAAACGGTAAAAACCACAAGGATTGTTTCTGTCCTGTTTATAAAACCACAACGATTTGTTCTGTTCTGTTTATTATAAGGTCTTCTAAACCCGTATTATCCTTTTTTAGGTCAAGTACATCAAGGAATGCCAGTGTCAGAAATGCTCGATTGTATCATCGAAACGAAAGAAGAGGTCAGCGCCCAGCAAGACTCGATTGCTCTTGCGGTCAGCGCTGAAGTCTATTCTGCGAAAGTAATTTTAGGAGATATTTTGTGAATTTGTGACCTATATAAGACTGAGAGATTGAGAGCAGCGAGATTGATTTAGATTAAATTGACCCAAACAACTGTTAAAGTTTTTTCGCTGTATTATTTTACGTATATTTTGTGAGTGTATGAATTTTTGCTAAAAGTGTTAAGGATTTGTTAGACTGTGTGAGTGTATTTAAAACTGAAAGAAACTGTGCCCTCGTTCTAATTCATTTTACAGCGAAATTGTGGTCGTATTCCGATTCGTACATATTCTTTACAAAACTAGCGAAGTTATCTACCAATTACACTGCACAGGAGAGTAGGCCTACAAGTACACTACTGCCCAGTATAACTGCAAGTGCAAGTACAACTACAAGTTGTTTAAAAACAGAGACTGGAGACATGGACAGTGTCACGGGTATTTGCTGACAAGCCAATGCTTTTACTATGGTTTTATAGCAGTGAGAATAGAGTGAGGCCACAATTGTATGTAGCGCGCGTAAAGTAATACTCTCTACAGCGTATGTTCATTGCGCGCCGCGCAGTAATTTGGCCAAGCTTGCGCGCTTGGTATGGATCAAAATTTCGACTTTCACGACTTTTTGTTTTCACTTTTTGTTTTCACTTTTTGTTTCCACTTTTTGTTTTCACTTTTTGTTTTCACTCTGAAAGAGCGTCCCGGTTTCAGCCTTTATGCCTACCCTGAGTCTCGGGAACGTTTGTCAATAAACATATTATTACAGTGAATATACATAAACAAGTTCCCCTAACCCCTTCAACCCGAATTTTGCGGTAGAATTTCGGCGTTTGAATTTTGATGCTACTGCCTACTCGTGGAGAGTGGTGAATCGTAAAACCTTTATAAAGTACATTAAATTAGATCTTGTTTCGGTATACAATGGCTTTGAACTGGATCAAAGACGTCTTCACGGACACGAGAATTCTCTCAGCCACTGGTAATCACTGCCACCTACCTTGTCATCTTCTTTTTTATTAAAACATGTTTTCAAATTTGTTGAATTATATTTTGAATATACTATCTCTCTCCCAGTTTGTGGAGCTGCCATTGGTGCCAGCGTTGTTTATACCCTCACCAAACCCGAGAAGAATAAACGTGGCGGATCAAGTGAGAACAGTAAATGGGACAAGAAACCTCTGCGGGACTACTGTATATACCAATATTATTGAACCGAAACCCCTTGTCCTCCTCCGGCAAAAAACTGCTGTACATGAGCGAGGGATCATGGAGTCGACCCATGATGTAGGACAACTGCTGGTGTTGCTTATGAGAATGACCAATGCTAAAAACGTTCTTGAGGTTGGAACCTTCACTGGTACGTTTATAGTAGAAACTGTATTCTATTTGTTATTCGTTAGAATCTGGTACATGTATTATTGACGTTTCAATTCTCAAATCTCCAACCAATTTGTTATTGCCTAGCTAGACTGTGTTTCGTAAAGGAGGGTTAGAACATAACCCCTTTTATCCAGGTGTTGCCCTGCTCAAGATGGCGTATGAACTGCCCAAGGATGGAAAAGCATATGCAATGGATGTCAGTGATGAATACTGTAATGTTGGAAAACCATTCATGGAAATGGCTGGATTAAGGGACCAGGTCAGAGATAGATTCTTCTGGATTTCTAGATTTTGAGTCCTATTCTAACTTTAAATATTTCCCATTTCATGATCTTCGCGGGCTTCGTTTTCCGCAATTCGCATGGCTGCAGCGGAGGGGTGACTGCGTCACTAAACCAATCCACTAGTTGTATCAACAGCTGTTTATTCAGATTGAGTATATCATTGGGCCAGCTGTCGATTCCCTAGCCGCCCTCTCTGCTAAGGGACTTAATGGCACTATCGACGTGATCTTCATTGACGCAGATAAGGTACATTCTAGTAATTCAGACTAACTGTTTTCTAAGTAATGAATGTATGAAGTAAAGGGTAGGACCACTCCTCGGAGAAGGATTTAGCACAGTATCATATCGAGGTGCCTAGTAAATCCAGGTTTGACTATATTTATCTCAACTACAAATTGATTGAATAACCCCCCCCCCTCTCTCTCACAGGGAAACTACCCTAACTACTTGACGGTATGTCTGGAACTCCTAACTCCTGGAGGTTGTATTGTGTTTGATAATTCTACCTTCGCTGGCAGGATCCTTCTCCCTGAACTGAAGGTATTGTTAAGTTGTCCACCTTGACAACATAGTCAAGTAAAAAGTAGTACATAATGATAATAAGTCGTGGTTTCAAGCTTTCGCCTTGAGCCTTCATTCTGTAACTCAAATTAATTTGTATCAACTTCACATATACCCCCCCTCCCTCAGGAGCCAGCTAATCACATTGACACAGTAAATAAGACAGCTATGACCCTACCTGGTGTAACATCCCTTCTGCTGGATATCGGGGATGGATGCCTTGTCATCAGGAAGGATCTGAAGTAGATACTACACCGAGCAGAATCAGGAAATACTGGTCCCTGATTGGCTGATAACCAGTCACGTGACCTAAATACCGAGTTCTGATTGGTTGTTCCCGGAGAGCAGAGAGAGAGAGATATGTTTTTGGTACATCACAATATAGTGTGGTTCTTTAATTATGACTGATCTATAATTTATAGCTTTGTTCTTTATCGTGTATACATTTACTTTTAATCACTTTTAAATTTGTCGGGTTGAGTCAGCAATTTTTAGAGTTTTATGTTTGACATTGAAGGATTATTTCTAGTATGGAGTATCGATTATTATCTACTAGTATCTAGCAATTGAGTTCAATAACTTATAATTTATCAGCTTCAAAAGAAATATAATTTACCTTGCCTATATAATGTGTCTAATATACAAATTACACGACCTCTTACACACACTAGTGTTACAACAGCTCTAATCCCCAATTAACCCAGCTTGCAAGTAAGGAGCTCTCTCTATCACTCTCGCTGACACTCTCTCTATCACTCTCTCTCTCTCTGACACTTTATTAATAGATTATGTCGAGGATGGTGTGGCCTGACTGGTGTGCTATTCCTACCTGCATGGCCATGTTCCACCGAGGGCGGGGAAATGGATCCAAAGTTAAGCGGCCTTTTCGGGTGCTGGTTAATGTCCCTACGGATCGGAAAGTTATGAAGAAATGGAAAAAGATATGTGATTGGGATGGTTATCTGAGGTTTCATGACTATGAGGGACCACTTCGCGTGTGTTCTGATCATTTCAAGTAAGCTTTAAACCAATTTAATAAGTTGTATCAACCGACCATTTTTGGTTTTCCCAAAATTCAAAACGTTTTTCAAACCCCTTTCCCTCAACTTTATCTGTCTGATTACTACTTGTACTATTACCGCCTTAACCCTCTGTCTGGTTGTTTCTCCCGTTAAACCATTTCCCCCCTTAGGATTAGTCAGTTCACCAAGGAGTTTATCGAAGACGCATACCAGTTTATACGGGAAGTGTACCATGAATGTGAGGAGCTTCCACACGAATTAATAGTCAGTATATTGAGGGATCAACCGTACATATTTGATGAGAGAATAGTCAAAGATGATGCTTTGCCCACCCTCCTTTTGGGGTCATGGGACCGCGAGAAACTGAAGAAAGGTACATTTTTATACCAGTTAGTTTTGTGTTCAATCAATGATCAGCATGGCTACCTAATAAACAGATAGTATGAACTGTTAACCAATTGATCTAACTAATTGCTTTCCCTTTAGAGCCGCTGACTAAAGACCAAATCAGTGAGTTGGACAGAGAAGAGCTGGAAGCGTGTGGATTGGGTAAATTTACTAAGGAGTGGTATCCAGGCGTCCCCGGTATGTCATACAGTAGGAGGTCTGGTAAAACAAATCGACCTGCTGATTGCTTTTTGAAAGCTTTCGTAGGAGCTAGCACAAAATGCATGTTGGAGATTGCCGATTGGTCAACCAATGAAACCCCATTTAATATTACTGATACCTGACCCCCCCCCCCTCAGATTCTGACGAAGAAAACGAGAATCTTAGCAGTGAAAGTGAGAGTGAGAGTGAAGAAGATGAAGAAGATGAAGATGAAGACGAAGACGAAGACGAAGATGAAGATGAAGCCGAAGACGAAGATGAAGACGAAAAAGATGAAAAAAGCGAAAGTGAAAGTAAAAGTGAAAGTGAAAGCGAAAGTAAAAATGAAAGTGAAAGCGAAACTAAAACTAAAGGTAAAAGTAAAACTAAAGGTGATGATGATGGTTGGGTTACAGACAGTGATGGTTGGGTTACGGATAACGAAAATGACGAAGAGGCTGACTAGAAAGTAGAAAGGGAAAATTTTTTAACGAACGATAATTTTTATTATTTTTGACACCTATTTTATCTTAACTTGTACTTTTTAATCATCATATTACTTATATCTTTTAATCGCCATTTTTATTTTCTATTAATTAACTTATTCGCCAAGTACACTATTTCTAATTTATCATTTAACAGAATCGTGTTTTAATGGTTTGGAAATAATCGAGTATATCCCATTCTAAAATCTAAAGTGCAACTCTTCCAGCAACTTCCTCTCTCACACTCCCTCTCTCGATATAGCGTGTACTGTATGCCCAAGAACAGCACACCAAAGTGGGTATGTTGCTTAGTGGGATGCAAGGAGAACAGGGGTACACCTATGGACTGGAAAGAGAAGGAATCACATCGCACACTTCACAGGTAACGTATTATAGTCAGACCCCCATTTACCGGAAAAGACCTTTTGCGTGAGCATCTGGGTCCGAACTTCGACTGATAGTTGAATTTGACCACAACTCAATAAAACCCCCTGACTGACAGTGCTCCTCGACATATTTTCAGAAACTCTGGATGGTCCGAAGATGCATTTCTGAGATACCACGGTAACCACCAGGTACCGGCCCGAAAGAGTCCATCTAGCCAGCCTGCAATGGTGTTATCATCCAGCTTGGAGGACTTCGAGAACTCTCCCATTGCTTCTCAAACTATGCAGCGGAGTAACCAACGACAACCACCTCAACTACTCCTTCATAAAAACAATAATCCCCCATGGCGGACTTATCAAGGAACATCTCAATCTACACCGAGAAGCTCACAAGATGAAGCAATAGATGTCCAAAGTACTCTATCTGCTGTGTCTTTAGTACCTGCCTCTCCCCTTGAACATCCCTCTCCGTTCCCTGGTCTACCTCCTTTAGATACCTCCTCAATCCCACCTGTTCAACCTGCTACCCCCTCGACCCCACCTGTTCTACCTATAACTACTATCATGGACTCTGCTACCACGACACCCATTCCCACTATTATGAAGCTTATACAAAATGGAACGCTTCCAAAAGATCAGTTAAGACCGGACGTAATTTCTTTTCTGGAGTCCTTGAAGTCTGGTATCCGGAGAAGTGAACCCCCTACTGATGAGAAAAATCCTGGTCAGAACCCTGAGTTTGCTAGGTTGGAAGACGCACTGCAAAAGATAAGAGAAAGAGGTAAAAACAACAAGTTTCAAATTATTTTCCTTGTTTTACTAGGCGGTCCAATTCACCAGTGCTATACGTTTCAGGTGGAAATAAAGGGAAGAATCAAAGTCGTTCCGGTCGTTCCGATCGTTCAGCAAAGCTAACAGATATCGAACAAGCGAGGCACGAGCTATTATTAGCGTGCGAAACAACTGCTGACCTTGAGAGCCTTCCTCCACCATTTTACTGGAAGGTAAGAAACAACATCGCGGGCCGGCAAGGGAGGGGTAACTTCGTTACCAAAGAAACATTGGGGTCGGGGAGGGGAGTTCAGCCTAAACATTTCGATTTTGATCTGCCAAAATCAGAATGTCGATCGAAATGTTTAGGGTTCCGGTTGAACTCCCCCACCCCAAAATTTAGTTATTGTATCAGCTAAATTTTGTAACCTTGACCTCTAAATACCACTTCTTCCAGGTGCACCCCGGAGACGCTCAAAACGTCTTTATTTCCTGTACCATATGTCCTGACCGTTTACAGAAGGTACAGATCCCAGTGAATTCTCGGCATCAAGGATTCAGAGTGAGCAGTTGGTCATCTACCATTCAACGTCTATCTAGACATGCCTCGAAGGAGATATCGAAACATATGGTCATGGCAAGGCTGATAGAAGATGACCAAAGGTAACTTCTAAGAATTGGCCTCTCTAGTCTCCAACTTTTTTCACAATTCCAAACCAAACTATTGTTTTCAGGTATGAAGAGAAAGAGGATCAGGAAGGAGAGTCCAGGAATACCGGCTCAGATACAACACAAGAAAATATAACTCCAGAGTTGATAGACCTGTCAAATGATGTTGACGAGGATCAGAATAACGATCCCGTTAACTCTCCGGCGGCTCCTGTAAACTTCCCAACTGCTTCTCTGGACTCTGCAGCCGTCCCATCTCCATCTGTAAACCCTCCGGTTGTAGCTATCCCGGCTGTTATTCCTCCAGCACCCTCTGTAGTAAACCTTCCAGATCCTGCTGTGAACACTCCAGTTGCAGTTAACCCTCCAGCGACCTCTCCAGTTAACCCTCCACTGATCAAGATTGAGGATGATGACATTCAGATACTGGATCTCAAAACAGAGCCAATTGTAGTTCCAATAGTGAATCTTACAGAACTTAATCAGGGGGAGTCCCATAACGCGAGAAAGATGCCCCCAGCGAGAAAGAGCACGGCGACATCAAAACGTATAGGTTTTTCTAATGGAATTCAGAAGGCGGCCAGGAAGGGAGCCCCTATTATTATGAAGGCGGCGAGGAAGCGATGTCCGACGTGCTATTATACCAAGGACCCCACTTGTTGTCATCCTACTTCTGAAAGCGATTCTTCTTCTGAAAGCGATTCTTCTTCTTCTTTAAGTGATTCGAGTCCAGACAAATCCTCTCCTCCAGCTACTGGAAGATTGTTAAACGGAGCATCAGCATTAATGGCACAAAACTCCACCTTACAACAGCCTACTGGAATTACGAGGGCGGCGAGAAAGAGTGCCCCGATTAGCACCACACCATCAGAGACTCGACCATCATCATCATCCAGTTCTTCGCAAGATTCCTCAAGCCAGGAAAACCTAGGGTTACATTCATCAAGTAGGAAGGAAGTGTGTGGCCCATGCCAAACTGCACCGCTAAAAGGCGATATGGAGTTACTGGTCCGAAGTTCTCTCAACTGTTCCACTCAATTGGGTGATGTGAACAAGGCAGTGGGTGACGTGAGGCAGGATGTTGTGGATTTGAGGCGGGAAGTGAAGGAAGTGAGACAGGAGTTGGGGGATGAAGTGAGACAAATTGCCTCGGCTCAAGGTGGTCAGCTGAACGCTGTGATGGATCGAATATGTGGTGAGATTATGTGTCAGAAACGTGAAATTCTTGAGAAAATGAAAAATGAAATCGGAAGTTTGAGGCAAGATACTTTGGGAGCTATACATGAGCTAAGAGATCTAATATTTAGCATGAATCAAGCAGCAAAGGTTTCCACCAGTAAAGTGTTTACTAGTGTTGAGCAGCAGACAGAAGTAGCTGAGGTAGTATCTACTGAAGTGCAGACTGATCAAATACTCAACAGAACTACTATTGGGACACAATCAAACAGTACTGCAATGGTAGAAGCTGGGACACAGTCAGAAAGTACAATGGTAGAAGCTGGGACACAGTCTGAGAGTAATATGTTAGCGAGCACTCTGCAACAGTCAGAGAGTACAGAGGTAGCGAGCACTCTACAACAGACAGAGGATCACAGTACCCCGTTATCTCGTACCGGTACACAGGTGGATACAGTTGTCATGGCAACAACATCATCCTCTGTCCAAACCGAGAGGGTTACTGTTTTATCAGTTAACCTTGACTCGTCTGATTCCTCGTTATCTCCCGGGTCTGACTCAGAAGGCGGAGAGACTTGTGGTGCGTCAAGAAGAGAAACGAAGAAGATTCAACCATTAACGGGGAAGAAAAGGAAGATTGGCCGGCATAGCAACTCCAATAGTAAGAAGTCTAAGGTAGATATCCCATCACCATTGGGAATTCTAAACATCATGACCTCATCGCCATCACCATTGGGATCAATTCTAGTAGGGGACGCTGTGGAACATGTTATGGGAACTGTTGAGTCGGTTACTGATGAATCAGATATCTTGTATTGTCCATCTGATGTTGAGAGTACTGATTCCTCCTCCTGTTCTTCTTTAGTATCCAGCTCTGAAGAGGAACTTACGGTGGCTAAAGCCCTTCCATCATCTACCAAGAACGGGGAACACCCCTCCCAGATACCTCAAGATGACTCCTTGTCACAACACCCATCTCAAGATAATGTCTCCTTGTCACAACACCCATCTCAAGATAATGTCTCCTTGTTACAACACCAGATACCTCAAGATGATGCCTCCTTGTTACAACACCCCTCCCAGATACCTCAAGATGATGTCTCTTCATCAGACGTGGAGGTGTTGGGTTCAGAGCCAGATGATGAATGTGATACTGGTGATACTGGTGAAGCGGTGTACAATAATGTTAGTGGTGATACCACAGTGTACACTAACAAATCAGGCTTCATGATAAGGGATCCTCTTCCTGTTTCTAAAGATGTCCCGGTGAATAACAGCCCTAAAGTTGCTGATTCTACAATTGATGCAACACCAAACCAGCCCACTACACCTACCATGTCAAACCAGCCCACTTGCACTACTATATCTAACATGTCAAACCAGGCTACTGCTACATCTAACATGTCAAACCAGGCCACTAATTCCACCACGGCAGTGCCAAATCAGGCAGATTCCTCATCTCACAAGGCAATACTACTACCCACTTCATCTCACGAGGCAAAACTACTACCCACTTCATCTCATCACAAGGCAGATGCAGCGTCCTACTTCGGGGAGTATGACCCTTGGAAATATGACTGGTCACTGAAAGATGAGATGATTCGATCACACAGTGATCTTCCGCTTACTAAGTTCCTTAGGTAAGTTTAACTTTCAATTAAGAATTAATTATCGGTTGATTATATAACATCAATTAAATTCGTCTCCCCTGATTCTCTTTCATTTCTCTTCCTCTGTTTTGATTGTTATTTTTATTTCCAGAACCGTATTTCTTGCCTACTTCAAAAACGGGGAATGGGCGACAAGAACCCTTGCATATAAAACCAACCGCCACGTCACCTCTAGTCACCAGTTTCTGGACCGAACCATCACAGATTCTCTTATTGTAGCTATTAGTGAGAATTTCAACGTATCTACTGACACAGCTAGGTAAGAAGCTCTCTGATGAATCTCTAACAGCTCTAATTCTAGCTAGATAATAACTACTACATTTAATGCTGCCGTCCCCTATCTAATCATACCTCATCATAATAATTAACAAAATAGACAACGATATAATGGTACTAAATCCAATAAATTTGACAGATACCTCATCATAATCCATTATCTAATCTCTACACAAACTTAACGTGTTTTCTTTCAGATCAAAACTAAACATTCTAATAACAAATCTGAAACAGTCGTTAAAGAGAGCATCCAAGGCGAACTCTTGGAGAAAATTGTGGAGAGAAACTCAATGAAGTAGTGGATCATACAGTAGTATATTGGTGGACTATGTGTGGGAAGTTGGTTTGGAAAGTTTGGAAAGTTTGGGTTGTCCACAGCCATTCGTATCGCTATATTAAATCATTTTAATTATAAGACAGGCAGAAAATCAATTATAATATCCGATTAGCCACTTTTTTACAATGTTCGTATTTTAAAGTTGTTTTTAATGTTAGCTAACAGGGTCAGCTAAATTATTAACAAGTTAACAATTACATTTATTTACAAATTATTTATACTTTCCGTTATTTTAATTTATTTCTAACTTATATTTCTATTTTATATTCAAAATATGTTGCTGTATCACTGTTTATTCACTACCAATACCCGCCCAAAAATCCCTTCCTGACATGATACATACCTGAAACAACTACCCTCATTCTGTATCGCGTGGTCTTACTATCTCCCCCTCATATAGCACGTGATCTAAGTGGCAATGGACCACCCCCAATTATTGGGACCCATCCACCACCATCATATGGTAGAGCCTATACCGTGGATGGAGTCCATTAAAAAGGAGGACAACCTACCCGTGGTGGGGGGTCCCCCAGGAGCTCCAAACAGCTATACTCCCACTGATTCGTGTAGTGTTGCAGCGGGGGATGTGGGCAGTCTGGAGGATTTTGAGGTGGAACGGATTATTACGTGAGTGTTATTGTGATTTGTATGACGTGTCTGTATGCTGTATGACGTATGATTGTGTCTGACGTCTGTGACCATATTATTACGTCTGAACTGTTGTGTGACTCTCTTGAAAACTGACAACCCTCATACGTACCACCCGCCCCCAGTTCTAAAAAGTCCAAGGGTAGATCCTATTATCTGATCCGCTGGAAGGGATACAACAGTGACGATGATACTTGGGAACCTGAGGAGAACTTGGCAGGGTTTACCATTCTTGATCAGTACAGACGCTTCCATCAGAAACGGAAAAGGTACTTAACAAATACCTGCTATCCTGTCGTGACAAAGTTTTTTCTTGAGTTATATTAGTTTTAGGTTTTGGTTTGAGTCCCCAAGTTCGACTATAATATCAATATCTCTTACGTTGTTTCCAGGTGTTCAAGTTCAGATAGCGACCTGGGGGATGTCTCACAGAGTTCTTGCGCTCAAAAGGTATGTTACATAAAGAGTCCTAATTGTTAACTTAGTGTTTTATCTTGCGGCGCTTTACAATCACCCCAACTAACACCCTAACACTAACACCACAGCCAACATCCTAACTAACACCCATGTTCCCCCAGGTACCAGCCCACTCGCCCCTCTACACACCAATAACATCGGGAGGCGCCCCCGTTCTCCATCCCTCGGGGAACATAGTCCTAGTACGACGAGGGAGATCCTCGGGTGTCCCAATAGTCCGGAAACGGCGCTCCACAAAACCCAAGGATTACCACTGTACAGTGTGTGGCAAACAATACTCCACCAAGTACACCCTCCAATCTCACCTCCTAAAAGTGCACAACCACAGCGAGTGTCTGATCTGTGAGGATTGTGGTTATCTGGGGGATAGTAAAGCCAAACTAGACCGACACAAGGAGAGATATTGTAAGTGGGATGGTAAAGGTAGCACCTCCTCAACCCCTTCCTCAGCCCACCCCACCACTGATGAAATGTTCCACTGTAGTAAGGAGGGGTGCTACGCGCTATTTAAAACTGAACAACAGCTATGGATGCACCAGTGTAAAGTGGTTAAACGGAACAGGACACGGCTGACTAGTGAGGAAGCAGAACTAAAAAAGATCCACCCCTGTCATCTGTGTGAGAAAAGATACGCTACGAAGTACACACTGAAGAGCCATATCAGGAATGTTCATGATGGTATTGGCAATTACATGTGCACACAGTGTCCCTTTATAACTGATAATAGGGTGTTATTTGATCAGCATATAGCAACACATACTGGTGAGAAACGGTTCAAATGTATACATTGCGATTACGGGACAATACAGAAGAACAACCTGCTACAGCATGTGTCCAAGTACCACAAGGACGGTGGTAGTGGTGGGAGTAACAATAATGGGTCTGGTACTGATAATACTGCTAATACTGCTGCTTCTTGAAGCAAGAAAGAGAGAAATATTGAGTTATGAATGAGAGATATTGAGTTGTGAAAGCTGTTAAATACACCGCACGTTGAATTGAGCATTAACATTAAGTTTGGATGACAGCAGGTACTGTATTACCCGAGCTCAGAGCTGTGGCATACATGCTTGCGGTGCCAATTGTCAGTAAAATAACTGACTGTGTCAGAGCATTAGCCTGGCAGCTTGAACAGTGGTAGCCAAGCATTGGCATCAGAGAGCGATGCATAATCAAGTTGAATGGATTTAACTAGTTGAATGGAATAAAATTGAATGGATCTATTAAGACTGTTGAGGCAAGTTAATTAATGAACTTAATACTTATATATCTAACACTAATTAGTATTACTTTAATTGATATTATATTTAGTGTCTTTAGTATCTATTTTTTGTTCCAAAACATTTATTCTGTGATACATTATATGTTCAATTTTAATATATTACACCACTTAATTGCTGTAATAACTCCTCTCTCTGATTGCTAGTTGTCCTGCACTTCAATAACCTCCGAATTTGGATAAACACAACCTTTATGCAAGTAAATAACCTCTTTGTAAATTCACAATAACCATTCTCTGTTTAGTAGTACTATGACAGAAGAGGTGAAACAAGAGATAAAGACAGAGGACCCTCCCCCAGAAGAGAAGGGGGTAGGAGAGGGAGGGAAGAGTGAAGCAGGGGTGAAGATGAAGGAGGAGACACCTGCTGCTGAAGGCGGTGAGGAAGAAGAAGAGGAGGAAGAGGAGGAATATGAAGTGGAACGAATTGTCAGGTTTGTACAGGTTGTTAGTACAGGTTGTTAGTACAGGGTGTTAGTACAGGGTGTCCCACTGTTGGTACAAAGTCACACCTTCACAGATCCTGTACACCAGTGTTCAATATAACTACTCCCAACGTTTGTCCTTCCTTCCCAGATTTAGGCAACACGGCCAACTTAACTTTCCCTACAACCTAACACTCCCCTCCCCCCTCAAGTTCTAAGAAGTCAAAAGGTGAAGTATATTTCCCCTACAATCTAACACTCCTCATTTCTAAAAAGTCAAAGGGTGTAGTATATGTCCTCCCCCCCCCCAGTTCTAAAAAGTCGAAGGATGTAGTATATATTCCTCCCCACCCCAGTTCTAAGAAGTCGAAGGGGGTAGTATATTTCCTGGTCCGGTGGAAGGGATATGGAAGTGACTAACTCCCACCCACTCCCCCTCCCCCAGTTCTGAGAAGTCAAAAGGTGTAGTATATTTCCCCCACAACCTAACACTCCCCCACCCCCCAGTTCTAAGAAGTCCAAGGGTGTAGTATATTTCC
>AVPN01000540.1:2894-15531 GCA_000695325.1 Pleurobrachia bachei
AAAAAAATTTTCAAAAATTTTCGGGGGAAATTTATCCTGCCGTTAAATAGAGGTGCCGCTAAATAGAGGGCCGTTAAATAGAGGTCCGACTGTATTATGCTATATCTCCCATTAAATAGATTGCAATCGTCGGTTTATCTTTATATCTAATCCATGATTCCTAAACATTATTCAAGGGCGGCTTTGTCTGTTTTTTCACATTTGTTCTTCTCTGACCCCCATCATTTTCACTCCACTCCCGATATATAATGTGTACTAGAGCGAGGTGAAAATGAGGACATATTTTCACTCATTTTCCCTTCATTGAGGAGGGGGAGGGGCAGTACCACGACCCGTCATGCACCAAACAGTATCTCGTGCCATGTGGTACCACTGCTCAGAGTTTTTTTAATTGAAGTTACAGATAATGCCTGGAAAATGATTAAATTGACCGAGAAAAGGAAACGAGTTATCGGGAAAATGAGTTTCGAAAATATCAGTATTTGGCACACCTTTTTAGCCGTGCAAATGGGGATTGAACAGGAGAGGGGTAGTAGCATTATTGTATCACGTGGTGGGGTACTCAAAGCTCTCTATCTCCCTCCTCTCTCTCTCTCTCTCTCTCTCCATCTCTAGAATACACTAGGTACAGGGTAGCACGATATCTAGTAGGCGTACTTATCACCTTCCTGATCAGGAGGGGGTCCTGTGATAGAGTCCTTATTAAATGTTCTCCCCTTGTCTCCCCCATCTATCTTTCAAAGTCCGTTCAACCCAGTGAGCTGCCCTCGCAACTCTTTAGCTGGTCTGTCTCTCCCACCTAGCATGTTCTTCGCGAGACAGGCACGGAGAGAGGAGGGAGAGAGATAGAGAGAGAGAGAGAGAGAGAGAGAGAGAGAGAGAGAGAGAGAGAGAGAGAGAGAGAGAGAGCGAGAGAGAAAGAGAGAGAAAATGATACAAAATGATCTGCTGACTAAGTCTCCAGACAATGATCTGATATCTTCTTGACACAAAATATATTTCACTTTTGTCATCAGACCCATCTTAGTATCATCCAGGTCTAGTTCATCTTTTCTTGGGGAGTATGATTTCCAAATTGACCCTAATACTTGATCTACCGAACCCTCGCAGAGCCACACAATCTAATTCTCTCTATCTCTCAGGACAGTCCTGAATCACAAATTGACCCCCTCCTCTTTCCCCACAGGTCGATCATCTAACAGCCAGATAAGCAAACAGCCGGATAACAAGGTGAAGAGAACAACCTACTCTGACCACCAAAAGAAGGTGATGAGCCACTACTATGAAAACGGGAACAGATACTTGGAGAGCTCGATGAGAAAGAAAATAGCAGAAGAACTGGGTCTGAGGTATGTTAGTTAGTTACATAATTATATCGTAGGGGTGTGGCCAAAGTTACAAATTCCCTACTCTAATCCTATATCGATTTATTGACCCAATGTGTCCCATACAGGCCTGACCAAGTGAAACGAAAGTGGCAGAATATGAGGGCCCAGGACAAACAAATAACACCCAACTTTGGTCTTAACACAGGCAGCTGTAAGTTTATAAAAATAGTTCTATGGGAAATCTAAAGAGTGTATTTTACTTGTTTATATGATTAAAGAAATATAGAAGTTCTTCCCACGATAACCCGAGTATCACATGTGATAATTATCTGACACCCATCTCCTCTAGACTGCAGCTCACAGTCCAGCTTCATGATCGACCGGAACAGGGGAGGACTAGCAAGGATTAGGAGTCTGACTGATAACGCAGCCCAAAGACGAACCACGGGCAACTACCAAAACAACATCCAGCTTTACCAAAACAACACATCAGGATTCTTTTCGGCTTCTCGACAAGGTAAACATAGTCTGTAGAGTGTAGACCCCCTTTCGTCACCATGACAACATGGCAACGGGAGCAGCCTCCATTTAGGAGTAGAGACACTTGCGGTACAATATGTTTCTCAAGAAGACGGCAGTTTACTAGATTAAGATCTTTCCATACGACATATCGAAATGTAACAATTTGAACCTTCAGATAGCGGGAGCAAGTCACTGGGAAGCCATCTACCATTCTCTAACACTCTCGGGTACCCTTCCTTCATCTGAGGAACTCACTATTTAGGAACACGTGTGTGTCAACATGTGTAGCTTGAACACGTCTGTGCAGTAGGACCATATCATGTTCAATGAGAGACATTCTGTAGGGACACTAATTGTGTGTCAGCAATGAGACTCTGAAAAAACATTATACTGTCACGATGACCCCGTGATCACTAGAGAGAGCTGGACCATTGTCCATTAGTTAGCTGTTATGAACGTTCTATAAGTGAGGCTTTGAACGTGTATTTTAACATTATACAGAAAGTTTACTAGGAAAGGAATCAAGAGACTTTGTATAACCAGGTGTGAAATCAATATATTAACGTTTTATAAAGAGATTTGTACAACACGACTGGATACTGTGTAACACGAGTATCACTCCGCAGCAGTAAGAAACTGTTTGGATGATCAGTGTTTCCAGCGGTTACCATAGCGATATAAACAATGGTTACCATGGTAACGAAGTTGATTGAGAGCTGAATGCTAACTGTCTGATTTACTACTAACTTCTTTCCTTCATTCTGCTACTAACCACTCGTAGTTTTCTGTACCCAAACTTCACGCTATACCGTATAAAGTCTATAATTGTAAAAATGCTCGCCCCCAGAAATAGTCCCAACATTCCCCCGATATCGGCTAAAAGGTTCCAAAAATCATACTCTCGGACTTGGAAAACTTGCTCTGCGTACATGTCCCGGAAATACGTCTCCAAGATTACGTTGTTCTTCCTGAGGAGAGAGTTAAACTTGATTACAAAGTACAGAGGTTTCTACAATCATTCAGGGTTGTTAGTTTGTGAGTTTGTGAGTGCTAGATGATATGATGACATGATTATGATATAATACTAGTAACACGCGCCTCAAGTGGATGATATTGGTAATGTAAAAAAGGTTCGTTGTGGCTCAAGTGATATACTAATTTGAAACAATTGCACACTTACAGAAAGTCATCCACGGTAAAATTATACTTCGTCCCCTCTCCATCTCTTATCTTTCCAGCCGCATACTCTCTGTAATAAGAAGAGGTGCATATAAAGGGCAATTTATTAGGGCCAATTCACCTCGGATACACACATATATTATGAGAGGAAGGGAGTAGGTTATGCATGGAGAGAATCTACCCACGCCCTGTTTAGGATTGCCTTGTTCGACCCTCCTTCCCCGGTTTGAACAAGACAAGTTTAAGATGGGTCATCATAATATAGGGGTTGTTATGTTCTAACCCTCTTTTACGGAGCGCACGCCGTAAGTATTATATGGGTAATGGGTATATCAGACCTGCATTGGACATACCTTGGAATAGCGGTAGTGGCGATTGATAATTCATAATCAAAGTGTTCACAGGGCACCCAACACCCACACTCCCGTGGATGACCCTTCTCGGGACTGGTCTGTGATTCATCCAGAACTGAGAGAAGATGGAGGAGGAGGTTAGTAGTCGGACAATACATTTGGGAAACCAGTTGTATAGTTGTTGAGTTACAGGTTGAGTAAGTTAATCCGCAGAAAAACAGCGGCCAGAGAATTGGCCTGGCAGCACGTGAAAAAGATCATCACATTGTCAGCTCAATGCCAGTAACTTACCAAACTGGTGGTATGCCATTTTCCCACACTCGTTCATCTGTTTCAGAGAGCACGCCGTGTAGTTGTAGATATTGTGAGGGGGTAACACGGGAATACACCTATAGGGGTGAGTTTGGTAACGAAGGAGAGATCAGACTTGAGTTTATTACTTTAACTAAGGAGAGATCAGATGTGAGTTTATTTCTTTAACTAAGGAGAGATCAGATGTGAGTTTGTTACTCTAACTAAGGAGAGATCAGATGTGAGTTTGTTACTTAAACTAAGGAGAGAAATATGACTACTAACCCGCAGGATGCGTTCAGTTGTTTATCCCTGCACTCCGTATGGCAACTCTCCAAATCATACGCCCCATAGCTGTTCCTTTGTAGCGCGGAATTACATTTTCCTCCATCTTCCTCGGGCAACTCCCGTCTCTGTAACGGATAAAGGTTTTAAAGACATGGACCGACCCTTGTTACTATGGTTACCCTTCCTCGAAAATGTTACTATGGTTACCAGGTTCTCAGAATTCTCTAGAATATTTGGATGCAATGCTCAATTCTATCCCGATTCTCAGACAAAAAGAGTTTCGGATATATAAAAGCAGCCACGTGACTTTTAATCAACAATTTGTTATCAGGGTCGAAAGTTTCCTGCGGCCGATAGTGCAGAGGGTTAGGAAAGTTTTTAACATTAAATGTTTAACAGTATAGCCCAAGTCGAATCACGTCATAGTAACACCAGACCTCAGTAAGTACTTGAGGGTGGTTACTTTAGGAAGTTGCCCATTCGAACCCCTTATGCAAGTCCAATAATCATTCAAAAAGTGCCTCAATGTCATATTTTATACGTCTTTCATCTGTAGTCTCTTTCACTAACCTCTATTCGTTTAAGTGTTACTCGGTAGTGCATCACTAACCTCTATTCGTTTAAGTGTTACTCGGTAGTGCAGCCCGGGCGACATGATGATACCGGTAAAGGCACACGATCTCATGACACACATTACTACTTAGCGGTAATGTTTGGGAATCTGACCAGCTGAAGAAGTTGGTATTAGGAAAATGGAGTTAGCTCGACATGTTCTTAGTCTGAGATTGGTCGCACCAGGCCTAACAGTTGGCTACCAAAGCCTATAGAGCTGGATTGTTCAACCAAAGAGAGATCTAGATGGAGCTACACAGTTAAAGGCAATGATGATATGACCACAGTTCTCGCACGCTCCGTTTGAGTGAAACGAGAATGGGTCAGGCCAATACTCTGACAGAGCTACGCAGTTAAAAGCATGATTACTTACTCGTGTCAGTATAGTCTCGTCGGTTGGCGTTTAGTCGCAGATACACCGACCCATAATCCCCTGCTTTAGAATGCAGAACACCTTTTGGGTTGAATCTAAAACACTTTCCAGTCGGACTCAACTCCTGGAATTAAAATATGAAGCTTTGCTTGGCCAACCATGTGGAACGTTTGTAGGTTTTGAGTTAATTGCTACAACCACGAAAAGTACACGGTAGGTAATTACGCTTTTAAAATTAATTCTGGCAACTAGGCCTTGGCCGAGGATAAATTCCTTGGTGATATAACAGACACACAGACGAACAGATGGCAGATGCATACAGGAGAGTGTATACCTCTTCAATCATGTTTGATCGGTCAGCGAAGATTTCCATATCCTCGCACCTCCTCGCATGGGCGTACGCACAGAATATCTTTGTGTCCTCCCAGGAGGGAGAGTTTCTAGAAAATAACATGTGAAACTATATGGAAAATACTTTGGATAGTTCATTCCGTGACATACAAGAGTGATTCAAAACTCAAGACTCAAGTAAACTCAACCCGGCTCTGAAACTTTATGCAACAGCACTGTATGTACCTGTAAAAGTCCTGGTAAGGGACATTACCAATTTCATCCATGCCATCTCTAGTCCAATTAACGCGTTTCCAATCACTAACATTGTTCCAGGTCTCCGCAAACAAATCATTTTCCTCTAAATACGATTTACTCACCTGGGCATACGGAATGTATAATGGGGTAGATCAATGGATTACAACGTCAATTAGAACTTGTTTTACAAAGGACGGGGCTCTCCGATGTATCTCGAGCAGTTAGCTGTTATGAACGTTCTATAAGTGAGGCTTTGAACGTGTATTTTAACATTATACAGAAAGTTTACTAGGAAAGGAATCAAGAGACTTTGTATAACCAGGTGTGAAATCAATATATTAACGTTTTATAAAGAGATTTGTACAACACGACTGGATACTGTGTAACACGAGTATCACTCCGCAGCAGTAAGAAACTGTTTGGATGATCAGTGTTTCCAGCGGTTACCATAGCGATATAAACAATGGTTACCATGGTAACGAAGTTGATTGAGAGCTGAATGCTAACTGTCTGATTTACTACTAACTTCTTTCCTTCATTCTGCTACTAACCACTCGTAGTTTTCTGTACCCAAACTTCACGCTATACCGTATAAAGTCTATAATTGTAAAAATGCTCGCCCCCAGAAATAGTCCCAACATTCCCCCGATATCGGCTAAAAGGTTCCAAAAATCATACTCTCGGACTTGGAAAACTTGCTCTGCGTACATGTCCCGGAAATACGTCTCCAAGATTACGTTGTTCTTCCTGAGGAGAGAGTTAAACTTGGTTACAAAGTGCAGAGGTTTCTATGATCATTCAGGGTTGTTAGTTTGTGAGTGCTAGATGATGACATGATGATGATATAATATTTACTAGTAACACGCGCCTCAAGTGGATGATATTGGTAATGTAAAAAAGGTTCGTTGTGGCTCTAGTGTCGATATATATACTAATTTGAAACAATTGCACACTTACAGAAAATCATCCACGGTAAAATTATACTTCGTCCCCTCTCCATCTCTTATCTTTCCAGCCGCATACTCTCTGGGTAATAAGAAGAGGTGCATAAAGGGCAATTTATTAGGGCCAATTCACCTCGCATACACACATATATTATGAGAGGAAGGGAGTAGGTTATGCATGGAGGGAATCTCCCCACGCCCTGTTTTGGATGGGTCATCAATCATCATCATAGGGGTTGTTTTAGCTCTTTAAAAGAGCGCATGTCGCACGGAAAGAGGGTCGAGCAAGTATTATAGGGGTAATATGGGTATATCAGACCTGCGCCTTTATTATCCTGCTCAGAATCTTTCTCCGGGCTTTCTCCCTGCCATAATGATGAACACTGTTCATTAAACATACCTTGGAATAGCGGTAGTGGCGATTGATAGTTCATAGTCAAAGTGTTCACAGGGCACCCAACAACCACATTCCCGTGGATGACCCTGCTCTGGACTGGTCTGTGATTCATCCAGAACTGGGAGTAGATGGGGGAGGTTAGTAGTCTGACTGGGAAACCAATTTTGTTTTGTTGCTTATTTAGAGGTTGACTAAGTTAATCCGCAGAAGAACAGCGGCCAGAGCATTGGCCTGACAGCACGTGAAGAAGATCACCACAATGCCAGTACAACTTACCGAACTGGTGGTATGCCATTTTCCCGCACTCGTTCATCTGTTTCAGAGAGCACGCGGTGTAGTTGTAGATATTGTGAGGGGGTAACACAGGAATACACCTAGGGGTGATTTTGTTACTTTAACTAAGGAGAGAGCAGATATGAGTTTGTTACTTTAACTAAGGAGAGATCAAATGTGAGTCTGTTAGTTAAGAGAGATCAGTTGTGAGTTTCTTACTTTAACTAAGGAGAGTTTGTTACTTTAACTAAGGAGAGAGAAATATGACTACTAACCCACAGGATGCGTTCAGTTGTTTATCCCTGCACTCCGTATGGCAACTTTCCAAGTCATAAGCCCCATAGCTGTTCCTTTGTAGCGCGGAGTTACACTTTCCTCCATCTTCCTCGGGCAACTCTCGTCTCTGTAGTAATATAGAGTCTTGGAAAAGCTTTTACAGACATGGACCGACCCGTGTTTCCATTGGTACCCCTTACTCGACAATGTTACTATCGTTACCATTCTCTAGAATGTTTGGATGCAATTCTCAATTCTTTCCCGATTCTCAGACAGAATGAGTTTCGGATATAAAAGCAGCCACGTGACTTGATTAATCAACAATTTGTTATCAGGGGCGAAAGTTTCCTACGGCCGATTGTGCAGGGGGCAGGAAAGTTTTTAACACCAACTGTTTAACAGTATAGGCCATGCAGCACACTAGTCCAGTCACGTCATCTAGTGACACCTGACCTCAACAAGTACTCAGAGGGGAAGTAACCTAGTCGAGCCCCTGACAGGTACATTAATCATTCAAAAGTGCTTCGATGTCATATTTTATACTTCCCTTTACAGTCTCCTCCACTAAAAACTCCATCTGCATCACTAACCTCTATTCGTTTAAGTGTTACTCGGTAGTGTAGTCCGGGCGACATGATGATACCAGTGTTCCGTGTGCTAGAGTACTGTGTGTAATGATGAATCGCCATTACAAACCCAATCTGACCAGCTGAAGAAGTTGGTATATTAGGAAAATGGAGTTAGCTCGACATGTTCTCAGTCTGAGATTGGTCGCACCAGGCCTAACAGTTGGCTACCAAAGCCTATAGAGCTGGATTGTTCAACCAAAGAGAGATCTAGATGGAGCTACACAGTTAAAGGCAATGATGATATGACCACAGTTCTCGCACGCTCCGTTTGAGTGAAACGAGAATGGGTCAGGCCAATACTCTGACAGAGCTACGCAGTTAAAAGCATGATTACTTACTCGTGTCAGTATAGTCTCGTCGGTTGGCGTTGAGTCGCAGATACACAGACCCATAATCCCCTGCTTTAGAATGTAGAACACCTTTTGGGTTGAATCTAAAACACTTTCCAGTCGGACTCAACTCCTGGAATTAAAATATGAAGCTTTGCTTGGCCAACCATGTGGAACGTTTGTAGGTTTTGAGTTAATTGCTACAACCACGAAAAGTACACGGTAGGTAATTACGCTTTTAAAATTAATTCTGGCAACTAGGCCTTGGCCGAGGACAAATTCCTTGGTGATATAACAGACACACAGACGAACAGATGCATACAGGAGAGTGTATACCTCTTCAATCATGTTTGATCGGTCAGCGAAGATTTCCATATCCTCGCACCTCCTCGCATGGGCGTACGCACAGAATATCTTTGTGTCCTCCCAGGAGGGAGAGTTTCTAGAAAATAACATGTGAAACTATATGGAAAATACTTTGGATAGTTCATTCCGTGACATACAAGAGTGATTCAAAACTCAAGACTCAAGTAAACTCAACCCGGCTCTGAAACTTTATGCAACAGCACTGTATGTACCTGTAAAAGTCCTGGTAAGGGACATTACCAATTTCATCCATGCCATCTCTAGTCCAATTAACGCGTTTCCAATCACTAACATTGTTCCAGGTCTCCGCAAACAAATCATTTTCCTCTAAATACGATTTACTCACCTGGGCATACGGAATGTATAATGGGGTAGATCAATGGATTACAACGTCAATTAGAACTTGTTTTACAAAGGACGGGGCTCTCCGATGTATCTCGAGCACGGTATCTTGTGCAGAGTCACGAAGCGCCTGCGAAGGAGCCCCCAGTACATGAAATCTGAGGGGAGAGTAACTTACCCTGTTTAGATTGCACAGTGAAATGGTTGGGAACTGCATACTCCCATGCTCGTTGTGGTACACGTTTATCTTGGTGCTGACCGGCTTAGAGAGGTACTTGTGAACAGACTTGGAGATGTTGTGAAGGGTGTAGGTTAGAGCCAGGGCCCACGCTGTGGATAAGTATGGGGTGAGTATAATAGAGGGTAGATTAATAGTCTAGTTAAAATGAGATTATGTGGCAATGGGTTGTTACTCAACAACTAATGAGACCAATTAAGTTATGGAATAATGAACACGCTGTGATCAAGTTTACCGAGGTAAAATAACCACTTTGTAGCAGTGATGCATTTTCGTTTTTCCTTCTTCCCTCCTCTTATTTCTTCCACTGTTTCAGCCTCTACTGGTGTGCTTGATTCTTCCAGCGGCTCCTCCCTAAAACAGGGAAAAAGTTCTACAAAACATGCTGCTATAACTCTAAAAACACAATAAAACAGGCCAATATATATTTGTTATCTTGATTCGGAGATACTTTTGGGTCGAATCCAGGAAAGTTTAAAATGTGAGAAGCAACGATTTTCATTTCCGTACGTCATCGGTATAATATTTGGATGATTCCCATTTCGTTTAGGTACGAATTTCTGCTGCAGTACCCCACTAATCAGTTTCTTGGAGCTCGGATGAATAAATCGCATCCGCTGTAATCCCTCACGGTTGTCGCCCATAACGGGACCCACATCATTTCATAATACCCCGATCGGATATAATACACCACGGTAGCTCACTGAATAATAAAAAAAAATAAGATGGTTACAATTGTGTGGTTCATCTTATTTACAAGTACAAGTTAAAAGCATGATTACTTACTCGTGTCAGTATAGTCTCGTCGGTTGGCGTTGAGTCGCAGATACACAGACCCATAATCCCCTGCTTTAGAATGTAGAACACCTTTTGGGTTGAATCTAAAACACTTTCCAGTCGGACTCAACTCCTGGAATTAAAATATGAAGCTTTGCTTGGCCAACCATGTGGAACGTTTGTAGGTTTTGAGTTAATTGCTACAACCACGAAAAGTACACGGTAGGTAATTACGCTTTTAAAATTAATTCTGGCAACTAGGCCTTGGCCGAGGACAAATTCCTTGGTGATATAACAGACACACAGACGAACAGATGCATACAGGAGAGTGTATACCTCTTCAATCATGTTTGATCGGTCAGCGAAGATTTCCATATCCTCGCACCTCCTCGCATGGGCGTACGCACAGAATATCTTTGTGTCCTCCCAGGAGGGAGAGTTTCTAGAAAATAACATGTGAAACTATATGGAAAATACTTTGGATAGTTCATTCCGTGACATACAAGAGTGATTCAAAACTCAAGACTCAAGTAAACTCAACCCGGCTCTGAAACTTTATGCAACAGCACTGTATGTACCTGTAAAAGTCCTGGTAAGGGACATTACCAATTTCATCCATGCCATCTCTAGTCCAATTAACTCGTTTCCAATCACTAACATTGTTCCAGGTCTCCGCAAACAAATCATTTTCCTCTAAATACGATTTACTCACCTGGGCATACGGAATGTATAATGGGGTAGATCAATGGATTACAACGTCAATTAGAACTTGTTTTACAAAGGACAGGGCTCGATCCGATGTATCTCGAACACAGTATCTTGTGCAGAGTCACGAAGCGCCTGCGAAGGAGCCCCCAGTACATGAAATCTGAGGGTATAGTAACTTACCCTGTTTAGATTGCACAGTGAAATGGTTGGGAACTGCATACTCCCATGCTCGTTGTGGTACACGTTTATCTTGGTGCTGACCGGCTTCGAGAGGTACTTGTGGACGGACTTGGAGATGTTGTGAAGGGTGTAGGTTAGAGCCAGGGCCCACGCTGTGGATATAGACCAGGGTGAGTATAATAATAGAGGGCAGAACCCTCATCCTCTATATTCTTAAAAATTCGTTTAAACGACAGGGAATACGGAGCAAATACGGAGCAAATACGCAAAGATCAAAGTATTATTCTCGTTATAAAATGTGGCAATGAGACCAAAGTTTTGAGAGACTGAACACTTTGCTTACCGAGATAAAATAACCACTTCGTAGCAGTGATGCATTTCCGTTTTTCCTTCTTCCCAGCTCCTCTTTCTTCCACAGTTTCAGCCTCTACTGGTGTACTGGATTCTTCCAGAGGCTCCGCCCTAAAACAGGGAATTAAGTTCTACAAAACAGGCTGTGTATAACTCAATAAAACAGGCCAATATATGTTTATTATTTTGATTCGGAGATACAACTTTTGAATCCAGGAATTTAAAATGTGAGAAGCAACAATTATTGTAGTTCCGTACGTCATCGGTATAATATTGGGATGATTTCCATTTCGTTTCGGTACGAATTTCTGCTGAAGTACCCCGCTAATCAGTTTCTTGGAGCTCGGATGGATAAATCGCATCCGCTGTAATCCCTCACGGTTGTCGCCCATAGCGGGACCCACATCATTTCATAATACCCCAGTCGGATATAATACACCACGGTATTAACAATAAAACAAATAAACAGTTACACTTGTGTGGTTCAACTTATTCAAAGTAAAAGCTGCAAAGTGTAGATCACTACAAAATCTAGATCAGATAAGCTGTACTGACTATAGTAAAGATCAGTACAGAATCAAGGTCAGGTGAGCTATACTATAACAGAGGCAAGACGTGTACCAAGCTAGCGATCGGTGGATCGAGCGTGTTTAATTAATCTAGAATGTTATGAAGTATTTTGTAACATCGTACTCGTGTAACGTAAAGTATTTCGTAACACCGTGTAAAGTATTATAAAGACGTTAAAATACGGAATATTCCGGTTATTCTTTCTCGAAAAACCACCACTATAATTTCAATTATAACACATAGCCGATACATAGTTGATGGTAGTACAGTCGGACCCCTATTTAGTGACCCCCGATTTAGTGACACCCCGATTTAGTGACAGGATGAATTTCCCCCGATATAGGAAACTAACGGTATTTGACCCCGATTTAGTGCCCACCCCGATTTAGTGACCAAAACCCTTTCCCCCGAGGATGTCACTAAATCGGGGTCCGACTGTATATGGACAACGAGACAATGTTTTATTGCAGGAAATAAATCACACGACGATTTCGCCGAACATCGACATCATCAGGCTCAAATTAATTTGTTTAAAGTAGTGTTTCAAACTTTTCTACACTACTTTAAACAAATTAATTTGAGCCTGATGATGTCGATGTTCGGCGAAATCGTCGTGTGATTTATTTCCTGCAATAAAACATTGTCTCGTTGTCCATATACAGTCGGACCCCGATTTAGTGACATCCTCGGGGGAAAGGGTTTTGGTCACTAAATCGGGGTGGG
>AVPN01000540.1:16359-26972 GCA_000695325.1 Pleurobrachia bachei
ACTTTATAGCCGATACATATAAACAAATTTTAGGTTGATTTACGTGAAGTTATTCAATTATACGAATAAAATTTGCGGTAAAACAGGTCGAACGTTATAGTTCCAGAAGACGTCATTGATATGTTCTCCACGATAGAAAAAACGCATTGTTTTTGCTGCTTGTACACTAATTTCAAAAGAACAAAAGAACATGGCTTTTCAGAGATTCTACAAACAAAGACATTTTCCCAGTGCAGTATCTCGTTCTGCGTTCTACAACGCCATTGGGGGAATGAGAAATTGTTTTAATTCATGTTCTTTTCAGACTTTTCAGCTTCCAAATTGAACATCACCAAGTTTACTAAATAAAGTTTTCCAACTGGTAAATGATGAACTCGAACTTTGCCAAACTTTGATCTAAGGGAATGTGACTGATAAATGATAAACTTTGCCAAACTTTCATAGGGGGATATGACACACAACGGACAGCAGTATTATGACACCAAAGGTATGTAGATAGTGCGAGCATATCACCAAACCAATTTTAGTTTCGACACATACTGATGAGTAGACATGTGCATGGGTGCTATAGAATCTCATAAGATGTCATACGTGACAGGAGTTGTGCCGAATAACAAGCATTACGGAGGAAAACAACACACGTTAGTACATCAGCTCTGAGGGAGTATTTCCAAGCTGTTCAGCTTGGAAAAAACAGAGATCAGTAGATCGGCTGTAGGAGAGAGGGAGGGAAAATAATGGTCGATTCAAATGAATACCGAAAGAAGAGAGAGAGAGAGAGAGAGAGAGAGAAAGAGAGAGAGAGAAAATGAGAGAGAAAATGAGAGCAAAGAAGAGAGGTGAATGTCGAATGACGAAACGGCCGTAAAGCTGTGAACAATTTCAGTCACAAGGTTCAGTTGTTCATGACGCAGCCCAAATGTTGAATCATATTTTACACAAGCATACCAATAACCAGATTATAACACGCAATATCTAAAAGTCCTCGGTGTACGTGGCGTGTAACAAACTCTCGAATCGGGTGATCAATGCAATAGCTTAGTACTAAAACAAACAATTAAAACAAGGAAGTTAGGAATACTTAAACAAACACTAATTGTGCGTTTTGAGAACCGTTGAGTGTCGACTGTTATTCACGGTGTCACAGAAGCAGCATTAAACTTTCTTCTTTTGGCCTAAACACACGTCACACAAATGTGTGGATGGGTGCCGTTTCCGTCGTTGGTACTCGTGTAATTAATAGCAGGAGTGTACGGCTTTGACGCAATAAGCAATTGCAAGCGTAACAGGTGTAATGTGAAGGAAAATTTCCTCAGGAAATTAATTATATATCCCCTGCATCCAGGATGCGTCTAGTGAATAAATGCTAAAATCCTAAAAAAATTACAATGTCTTTAAAATATTTTATGTCTGGCTTGAATTAGTTGAAACCACTAAACTTTCGGATGGAACGCAAATACAACCCCATAATGCAAGATTTTAAAAAGTTATACTTTTCTGTGGCTGAATGTTTCGCTATGTAGAGTATTCGAACAATTATTATATGTGAAACGTTCTGCCTCAGTAAAGACAAAAGTTATGAATACCAAGAAATTTCACCCATCTGAAAAAACTAAACTAGAATAATCAATACAATTATCCCATGGTTTCCCATGGTTACTAAGCTTCATACCAAGATTGTGATTGGTGTCCGTTGGTTTGGGAGGTGTTCGGGGTAGTGGGCTTAATCCGCAGTAAAGTTACCAGTTGCTCCATGATCGGGAATTATCTTGTCACAGAGTTTCAGGACTTGTTATCTATCAATGATCATAATGTCCTGAGAATATAGCTGGTCCTAAATTAAAATAGTAAATTGTTGGAATAAATCAAGTGCAACATTATCAAGGCGAAGTTAGAATTGAGAAATGGAAAGATTGCTTTCTCGAGGCATTTTCCGAGTTCCTTGGACAGTCATTTATAACGACAGAGGCTAATTTCTCGGATAATATGCCGCTCGAGAAAGCAATCTTTCTGTGTTTCAGTAAAACTCCGCGGTGGGCAACTCAACCTCAGCTGTTATACCTACACAAAAAAGCTCGACCATTTCAAAGAGATAGTATCAAAGGAAGTCGCAATTGTAAATTGAATCAAAACGGAGGAAAGATGACTAATTACGATTGAAAATGTACCTGCGGTAGGCTTATATTAGTCTAGTTACCGCACGCGATTTTCCTTTTCGATTGGAGCAAACACATGATAGTAGAAAGACACTTTCACGTGCAACAGCAGATCTGTGAACCGCTTTGGTAAACAATGGGTATGCAGAGGCCGGAGGAGTACTGCTGCGAGAGCGTGTGAAAAAATAACAAAGAATTGAAGACAGAGATATTAGGCCAGATAGTTTTAGTTATGCTCTACTAGAATTGTTGTAGAACATGCGCCATGCGGTCACAAAGTAGGTATATTCAGCTTCTAAATAATATTCGCTCCTGGCTACTGAATAAGTAACTTCAATGAACCACAAAATACTAACTAGACGACAAAGGAACGCTGCCGAGAAAATTACACATGTAAAATGTAATGAGACCTTAAAATATAACACTGTTAACTGACATGCAAGGGATTTGAAAATTCAACAAAATGGCTGGTATAAACCACACAATAAAGAGAATCGCTATTCGGATAGTATAGAGAGAATCGATAGCTAATCGTTATCGAGGACTGAAAAGAACAACATAAATAGGAGCGAGAGATGGAGCGGGGCAATTAAAATGAAATGAATGGACAATCTACAGAATTACGGTCGGTCGTACCAACTCAATATATATGCAGTGTATACTGATCCATGTCTTGACTTTCTTATGAAGTTATTGGTTGGTTGATAAAACATAAACATGCATAACAAGATCAATATCATGATGGCATGTATGCATTATCCGAGATTACACAAGAGTCAGTATGACACACCCCTGTACAGTCTACTATACACCACGCGGTTACTAAAGTATACATTCAATCACGATATTTTAATCAAAACTGCAGGTTCACAGGTTCCTTATAGAACCTAGCTTCTAGCTTCTGTAAGAAGCTTCTTGTCAAGGTGTGTGTTCGAGCTGAAAGGAGACCTGAAGTTACCCTCTGTAGCTGTGTAGGCTTCGACATCAACCCAGCAGTAACGTATTGTCTACTGGTACACGCAATACAATGATCATTTGTGGAATATAATTGATGTATATATAGGTAGACGGGGGCCGCAGTCAGGGGAGGGGATACCGCATATATATAGGCCATATAGGGGCAGAAACATGAGTGTTATCGTAAGACCGGGTCACGTCAAACTCCAAAATCCTCAATACAATTATGCTCTCTTTTCGGAGCGTGCTCGAGCAAACTTCTAGCCGCGTGCTCGAGCAAACGTGCGCGGCGCTCCCTCTCAGTCACGTGACTAGCACGTGACTAGCACACCCTTTCATACAAAATATAGGGGGAGAGCGTGTTGTAGAGAGTGCGCAAAGCTATGGTTAGCATTTCAATAGCCGCTAACCAGAGCACTCTCGTAAAAAGACGCGCAGGGGATAGGACAGCACGCTCCGAAAATGCCGCATTATATTCCCGGCCCATGAACGCCATATTATCATGTTAAACATTTAGCAGAAGATGTTGGAATCTTAAATGGATAACGACCTACCTCTTTTCACTGCCTCCACGTGCCACTAGAACCCAGCTACCATCGTTTATTCCTGAAACAAAACTAGGCACATACCTATAGAACAACACTCTGTTGTGGGATCTGAGATTTGGGAATGTGTGTATCATTCGAATTGTTCATATTGTTGCAGGAGGGCAACGCATATTAGACTTCAAGAGAGTCAGCACACTTTCGGTACTCTAAGTTCCAACTAGACAGAAATGAACATCGAGTAGAACCTCGAATTAACAAAAGAAGAATTCTTTTAGACTTAAAACATTAACTCGAGGTTCTTTTTTAGCCAATCAATCACACGATATTTTTTGTCATGAAATTAAGTTAAAATACACAGAACTGAATTCAAGATCTGTATACTGAATTACAACAACGTGACAACACTTAAATTATATATCATAACCGTGGTATCGAAAACACCTCACACTCAGGCCGCTTCACGGTTCGGCAAGGGAGGAGTAACTTCGTTACCAAATTATAACCGAGGGGGGGGGGAAATATAGGCCATAAGGGCAGAAATATGAGTGTTATCGAGAGGATGGCTCACGTCAAACTCCAAAATACTCATACATATCAATACAATTATATTCCCGGCCCATGAACGCATTAGACTTCGTATCAAGAGTTTCAGCACACTTTTGGGACTAGAAATTCAGAAATGAGCATTGTGTAGAACCTCGAATTAGCAAAAAGAGAGTTCTTTTATAGTTGAAATATTAACACGAGGTTCCATTTTAGCCAATCAATCACACGATATTTTTTGTCATGAAATTAAGTTAAAATACACAGAACTGAATTCAAGATCTGTATACTGAATTACAACAACGTGACAACACTTAAATTATATATCATAGCCGTGGTGCTACGTCATCGGTTACATGAACTATGCGTACGCTATGGCGGAGCACCAGGGTAACATTTAACCTCGATTAACCTCACACACGAGGTTTTTAAGACGTGTGATCCTGCCGGGATCATTGTTCACTTACTGAACAAACTGAACAGCGGGAACCTCTCATTGTACATGAAGACTTGAGATAACCTTGCTAGATGCTCTCTCTCCCCTCTCTCTCCCCTCGAAGGTGTGAAGGTAGCCTAAACCAATAAACATAATGACGTGTATGTCGCCTAAAATATTGAAGAGTGAAAAATATAGCCAAGGTTTTCTTTCAGCAGCTATATTCAAACTTCGACTTACTGGATTTCTCGCTTGATAAATACGTCATGGTAAATGGAGGCCCAATTAATCCAAGTTTTACTGCATAGCCAAGTTTAATCGAGGTTTGACTGTAGTTATGACTAAAGCTAAGAGGATACACAAGCTGTATACACATGTCACATGTGTAGACATACATACTCGACGTATTATATCTTAGTCTCCCTAATACTAAACTCAATCATTTCCCTTGTTCACACTGCACTGATTGTCCAATATATATACTGTCTCTGAATCTCTCTCTTCACGCAGGGGCCGCTGCCGGGCTGCTTTATATATCTGTTAAACTGGGTGTTGGGTGGTGGGAGGGTCTCTATATTTTAGGGGCTGATGATGGTGGGTGTCAAGGATCGTCTGGTTTCTCTGTCGGCTGTTCCTCTTCCTCTTCCTCTTCGTCATCTTCCTGCTCGTTATCTGCCGTCAGACACTTTCGTGCTCTGTATGTCTTACTGCATGGGCGGAGAGAGGAGTTGTTTAGAATCAATATAATAATAGTGATCATTGTCAGACACTTTCGTGCTCTGTATGTCTTACTGTGGAGAGAGAGGAGTTGTTTAAAATCAATATAATATTGAGAGAGAGGATTTTTTAAAAATCAATTATGATTAATGATCGTTGTGTGACAACGTTAGATCAAATTAAAGCATCGAATAACGACTACAAATCATCAAATAATGACAATGTAACTATTAAATAATGACAACATCAAATAATGACTAAACCAACGCGATGATGTAGTACAGTCGGACCCCTATTTAGTGCCCTCCTATTTAGTGACACCCCGATTTAGTGACAGGATAAATTTCCCCCGATATAGGAAAGAGTGAACACCCCGATTTAGTGACAGGATAAATTTCCCCCGATATAGGAAATTAACTACAGTCGGACCCCAATTTAGTGACCCCCGATTTAGTGACACCCCGATTTAGACCCCTATTTAGTGCCCCCCGATTTAGTGACACCCCGATTTAGTGACAGGATAAAAGGAAATTAACGGTATTTGACCTCGATTTAGTGCCCACCCCGATTTAGTGACCAAAACCCTTTCCCCCGAAGATGTCACTAAATAGGGGTCCGACTGTATATTAATTTATATTCGCACATGATTTGATTTACTAGTACAATCGGACCCCGATTTACCGGAAAATCCCGGTAAATCGGGGTCCGACTGTATGTTAAATAGTATTCCCATACCTGAAAGTGCTGACGATAATGGTAAGAGGGAGGGCGAGGAATATCATAGAGAGAAAGACAACTACCGTTCCTATCACCTTTCCCCACGTCGTCTGGTGGTGGTAGGGGGAGATTAATTTAGTGAATCATTTCGACTTAGAAAAACAATTTAAAGGTCCACAAGATACCTAAAACTTTTCTTTAATCGCATTTTTTCGATTTTTCAGGAATTTTAAGCATTTTTTCAGAATTTTTTGTCGGGTAGAACAGTCGGGTAAAACAGGGCGCTTTCCAGCGCGCGGCACGTAGAACCTACGCAAACTATGCTGAAAAAGTATAGCTTGGCTGAGATCTACCCTGGAATGTACTTTTTCAGCATAGTTTGCTTAGGTTCTACACGCCGTGGCGCCGGGAGGCGCCCTGTTTTACCCGACTGTTCTACCCGACAAAAAATTCTGAAAATATGCTTAAAATTCTTTTAGGTATCTTGTGGACCTTTAATACTTTGGATAAAATGAGATTTACTCACTAATTATGTTAATTAATTATGCTAATTAACAACTTACCACGGGGTATACGTCCCCATACCCGACGGTGCTCATCGTAGCTACAGCCCACCAACAAGCACCAAGTATACTCTTGATCTTCGTGTTTTTCTGAGAGAGACGAGAGGAGCGGGTGTTATAGGAAACTTTAAACTTATTCAATAAGCAAATGAGTATCAGTGCAGTCAATTATCATGTTACAATAAATATTGTTCAGTGATAAAATCGTGAAACACAAGCTTTATTAGCTTACCCCATTTTCTGCGTAGTAGAGAAAAGAGCCGAAAACCACTACAGCCATCAGCCAAACCATTACTAACAACGATAGCTCACTTGTGCTTTTCTTCATAACGTGCGCTGAGGGAGAGGGAGGTTGGGATATTAATTAATATGCGTACTTAAGATAGGCGTGTATTTGCATTAAAGTATTGTGGAGATATTATATAGGTAGCTATAAAACGGTTAATGTGGCAGCTAAAACCACACATACCAATTAGAAGTAGTTTTTTACTTCTCCGCACCAGTTTGAATACCCTGAGAACCCGTGCGAGCCTGAGCACTCTGAGGATTTCTATCGTGTTGTTGGATTCCTTTGTGAAGAGCAGGACAAAGTAGGGGAGGATGGCTAGGAAATCTAACCATGCCATGAGAGACGTGAAGAATTCCTTCTTATTCGGAGATGTGATCCCTGAAATGGGGTGGGTGTGAACAGTGAACACTGGGAACACCTAAATAGCTACCAACATGACGTGGAAGTGATAGACGCGTAAGTCCGAATTCCAAAGTCACAAGATGAAAATGATTGTGATCGTAAATAGATGAAGATCAAATAGGCCAAAACCAAAAGGAAATACGGATGATGGTCGTTATCACAATAAGCAAACATACGACTATAACACCACGTGTACTACTAACCTCTACACACAAGGTCGAAGGTAAAGAATCCTACACAAATTGTATCCAACGTAAAAAGAATCTTATACTCCCGCGTCGTTGCATCAGCCGCCGCCAATTTAATATCTGGAAGCGTTTCCACTATCAAGCAAGTCACTGAAACCATAATAAAAAAGATATCCAACCACGCCCACACGGTTGCCGCTTTGCTGGATTTAGGATTGTTCATGAATTTCCACATTCGGTTCGCCAGTTTCTCCCAACTACTCTTCTTCACAATCACCTTCCTCGTTCCGTTCTGGGCAGCGGTTTTCTGACGAAGAGCCAGGTTTATCTTGTAAAACTCCCGCTCTGCCTCAAAGATGTCCGGGGGCACGTGCGATGGGGCGTACAGCCGGCCGGTCTGGTAGAAATTCAGAATGTATGAAAAAGATTCCCGGTTCCTGTCGAAGAAGTATTCTTTCTTTTTCGGATCGTAGTAATCGTCCAGTTCCTCCGAACCGAGCAAGGTCTGGGGGTATTCCTCTAGAGTGCATTTGTAGGTTTCAAATACCAAACCACACACATTTAGCTTCACCTGCGGAGATTACATAGATTTTAGTTCAACTTAAACTATACACGGGAAGGGGAAAACAATTATGCTTGTAATATGCCTAATTTTGCCTGAACAAAAAGTTGAAACATAAACATAGGCTTCAGGAAAGACAGACAGACAGACAGAAAGTAAAGAGTCTGAACAAAAGCTATTATATACAGTCGACTGCACGAGAGTGAACATCAGTCTGAACTGCAGAGAGTGTAACAGACAGAGAGATTATCTACCCGTTGTTTGAGGGGTGCGTCACCATTATCTCCATGATCCCCACCGAGGGTCCTGTCTGGTAACTTGGGTGTGCCCCGTGTATCTGAATATACCTCGCGGTGTTCTGCTGCTGAACCAAGATCTGCAGGGGAGTTGGGTATTAGAAACTCTTGAATAATGTCAACTGAGTTATATCATTCTAAAACCTTAGCTACAAGTGTGAGTTCTAGTTTTTTAGAATCTTAGTAACGTCAGACAATTAGTAAGTTTTCCAACTAAACACACCCATCTCATCCATGTTAACAACATTATCACCCCCATTCCTTGAGGAAGCATGCTCCATGTTAACAAAATTATCACCCAGCCCGTTCCTGGAGGCTGGTCTTAAGGATGCATGCTCCACCACACTGCAGCCCTGATCTCTGCAGTGGTTGTGATCTTCAGCAGGGTGTATTAGTCGGGGGCTCATTCTTCGCAGTGCAGCAGAGACAGCGGGCCAAACAACCAGTTTGTTGGACATGATGATGGAAAGGGCGTTCCCTCAACAATGATGAATAGGAACTATTCCTTAGCAATGATGATCACAAACTAGAACTCAACAAAGTCAGGAACCCGAGTTCTGTCCGTTTACCCCACGGCCCACAACGATGATCCGGAGTCCGGACGTATCGGCAGCTCAGTGCTCACACAGGTAGAACAAGGAAAACCAAGACGCATACAGGGAGAGATTCACCAATACCACATGCCCAAATGTCTTGTGAAGCCCTTTCAGTGCCTGTGGTTGCTAGTAGTTCTAATAAAATATATATGGACATACATAGTCACTCTGTGACACTATATATATATATATATATGGTGACAGTGCAGACGGTACGTTCCAGATAGGCTCACTGTGTGACAACTTGCAAAATAAGATAATAGACCTACCCTGTGTCAGACACAAGCTGGCACATCTCTCTACCGTGAAAACCACGTTAAGTTGGCATAATTTAAATCAGAACTTATTGTGAGGCCACTATACGAACTTACGAATAATTCAGCCAAGAACTCTCGTAATAATTATAGAAAAAAGAAACAGAATTGTTCACAATTGGTGAGGGTGAACGGCCAAGTACTATCACTGATATTACACCTACCCCTAGATTCGTCAACGAGTATTTTCTGTACTATCGCATACAGTGAGGCGGCTGCCATGATGACACGTATAAATCACCCAGCAGTAACTTCAGCTAGACTTCTTTAGACTAGACTTCAGTTGATCTCCAAAGAGTCTTGGAAACCACAAAGTTCTATAAAACTAACAATGTACTTCTAAAAACACGAAGAGGATAATCAGAGCACACGCGTACAAGAGTTATATCTTTACGCCGATTATGTAACCGTGTTGCAAGAGGCGTATAGACGCGACCTATAATAAGTACAGGCTGTGCAGCAGCTCTGTGAGAGAGAGGAGTATATAATATAAGGCAATGGGGGGGGGCAATGAAGTAGTCTAGGAGTTGAGCTGTTTACGCAGGTCGCAGCGAGACGTGCTATAAGGGAAGCCGGGAACATAACATATTATGTATGCTTATTTAGTAGCAGTTTAATGTGTTCAAGAGGAAAGCAAAACGGTGATTAATTCAGTTATTTATGTTAAGTCTCCGGAGTAAAAGAATATCGGTTTCCCTGGTCTGTGATCGTCAACGACCTGTTATCCAGTCAGAGCATGATTTAGTATAATTTTGTCTCCTGTCTGTTCGTCTTTATTCAAAGTACAAATCTCTCATGTCCCAATTCTCATATATAACTGGTCTACAAACTAATAACCTATTTCCTTTACTTTATTTCTCTGTGTATCCCTTTCTCTCTCTACCAATGATTCTGATCTCCTCTCGTATATTATTTGTCCATTTAGCTGTCTCTTTATCCTTTTAGTTCCAGACAACCGTCTTTGATCTATCTCTAACTTCAGAAATTATAGGTTTCATCCCCCGGAGAAGTCAGAAGGATAAAGAGAGGAAGAGGGAGAAACATTAGAGAAATATTATTATTAGACAAAATGGAAACTCCTACTTCCTAGACATCTTCAAACTTACTAAACTTTGCGACGAATTGAGCCATCATTGCAAAATCCATCGCCATCTTTCAAGATCTATGTACTCGAACTACTTCCCCCTTACTCAACAACGAACTACAGCTCCAGTATACAAATCAACCGAATATGTTTGAGAGAAGCACACCGAAAAACAATCACTACAGTTGTTTTGTCACAGCTTGTGTTAGAATAGATCCATGCTCTCTCACATGTAACGCTGCTCA
>AVPN01000540.1:33558-47151 GCA_000695325.1 Pleurobrachia bachei
GATTCATGGAAATCTAGATAGTATCATCACTGATGGCGGTGAAGTATAATGTTTGCTAAACTATACGCTCTGTTTATCTTCCAATTCTGCACGTGCAGACCGTATTCTACGAGTCTCCCTGTCTACTGTCAGTCTACTTGACTTAATCATCTGTCGTCTATAGTCTATAATCATGAGTTTAACAATTTGCTTCGACAAAAACAATTCACCTTTGCTTGAATTGTGTAATTTCAGATCCATATTACTGTCAACAACGCACAGGTCTCTCTCTCTACTCTCTCTCTTTTCCATCATGTTTTATCTACCTCCTATACTATCTCATGAATTTATATTTTCAGACCAATTCCTCCTGTCATCACAAGAATTCAGGCCATCGGGGTAGATAGTTAGCCGTGGAAACGGTGTAAGAGGTAGACAGGAGCAACCGGAGATATTGATCGTTTACAATTTTAGACAGACGAGCTGCTGATCACCATTGATGGGATTCTTACATTGGTGAGTGGCTTTGAAACAAACTTATTTGAAATTTATAATTGACTAAAAACTAAACTGTAACACCTACATGGGCTGACGACACCTCCGACCCCAAGTTTCTTGTTAAGTCGAGTTAGGTTCCGTGTCCTCCTGATCCTGGCCTCATCGGATAAAGCAGGGGCCTCAACTAGGGGTATCAGGGTGTCCACAAGACCGTGGGCTAACATGATCTTCAATCAAACAAGACTATAATGCATGTGTGTGAGAGAGTTTAAAGATTTGGATTACATAGAAATGCAAGTTATACTGACGGCAAGTAAAGACAAGTAACTATTCCAGGGAAGTAACTGGTTCAAACAATGGGGGTGGGCCGTGGGGTAACATGCAATGCAAATGTAGATAAATTATGTGATTACATACCACAACCCCTGCATACCGAATTAATGACTGGGGCAACAGTATAACAGAGAGGGGGTAGCAGACGTTTAATATGCACCCCTCTATGACTAATATTCAAGCACAAACTTGAGCCTTGAGGAGAGTTAGGTCACTACAATCACGTGAAGTCCAGTGAAGTTTCAATACAATGAAAGGACACTGAAGAGAGAAGTAATGAGAAGTAGTACCGTCCAATAATATGTGAACAAATATGATCACGTGACCAGTACACGTGTTAAGATAAGACTTTCTTATTACTAATCGTCTAGCTTTATGAGATATATATTGAAGGAAACAGAAACAAACAAAGATGTTTTTGCGTGGTGAAATCAACTGGATGTGAGAGAGAGAGAGATCTCAGCACATTTTGAATGTTTCCGGTGTGTAATTAAACGGATATATCACAGCTAGTGTTATTGTGAGAAGCAACACCATACATTGCAGATACGCTATTCTGGTTTTTGGATGAGCAGTGAGCACGGGTGATTCGATAAACTCGACAGTCATGCGATGTAGTACATGACTGACACACACACAAGAAGAGTTGCGTATGTTATCTATTGAGTATCTCTGATCATGGCATTGTGTGCTATAACCTGGGAGTGTATCAGTGACATCATTGTGATAATCTGAAGTGACTTTGTTGTTACTCAACATGAATTAAGTGACATGAGTTATGGCGAATCAAGAAAGAAACCTAAACTACACAGTGATACAGTCCTAGTCTGTCACAGCATAGCATTGGCCTGGCCCATTCTCGTTTATCTAAAATTTGAGCGTGCGAGAACTGTGGTCAGAGTATTGGCCTGACAGGTCCTAGTCGGTGAATCAAAAAGCAACTTGAAGTAACTAAACAGTGCTACAGCCCTATTTAAAATCACCGAATTTCATCTGGTATTTTCTAATGTTAGGAGAACAGCATGTAATCAGAACGGTCAACTGATCGTGGATCAGAGTCTCACGAATCCAATCAAAGCAAGGCCGCAAGGAGATGAAGTGGGAGAGGGAGAGAGAGAGGGGGGATATATAGAGAGAGATAGGGAGATATGTAGATAGAGAGCAAAAGAGGTCTAGACGGAGAGTGTGAGTCAAGGACCCACTGCAGATTGCTCCCCCTAACTGATGCAACATCTGCTACTGTAATTACGCCGTGATTCTTCAATCTCAATTTCCCAGCTAGAGAGACTCACAGGGACAACAGCACGAGAGGGGGATAGAGCGAGCGAGAGAGGGAAAGAGAGATAGTTGAAGATCATATAGTGAAAGAGAGAGATGAAGATAGAGGGAAAGAGAGAGAAAGAGAATGAAGTGCTCACAGAAAGGGAAGAAAGCAGTCTTGAGTCGGTGTAAACAAGAATCCTAAGCCCAAAGTAGAGAAATTTAAACTTAAAGTTGAAGTAAATTTCAACTCATGATCTCTAAAACTAAGCTAAAGACCTACTAAAGAGGAAAATCACGAAGTTACTGGAGCTGACTAGCCTCTCTACTAAAATGCATTGTTGCAACTTGCAAGCAACCAAATTATATTATAATGCAGATACAATAATATAAATATGTAAGAAACAAATCAAATTTAAGAATCATGATACAGAGTCACAGTTTTTACCTTTCAATCAGAGATATATTTCGATAACCATCTACCACAATGTCCACTAACCTGAAATTGAAGGTGATGGTCTGCTGGGGTGTCTATGGCGAGGCGAGTGGTTGGCTGATAAAACTGGTGTCATGGATTTCCGTTTTGAAGCAGGGGGAGTTGAACCCCCAGTATCATGAACCACAAGCGGCATATTTCAGTAGATGTAGAAAAGGGATTTGATTCCGGTTCCGTAATTGAAGAATCCCAGAACTCTGTTTCACTTTCAAACCTTCAGTTCGTGATTTCAGGTGGAGCTAGTTATATATTTCACATGTTTTACCGAGGGTGGCAAGAAAGGTACAAATGGAAGACTGAGCAATGTAGTAAAGAGGTTAAGTTGAGGTAGAAAGGACGCGGAAGAACGCTTACTACCAGATATTGGCCTTAAACAGATAAGTGGGAAAGAGATATAGAGAGTTTGTTACTTTAATTAGGGAGAGATATAGAGAGTTTGTTACTTTAACTAGGGAGAGATATAGAGGGAGATGTAGAAAGAGAGAATTAGATAATGAGAGAAAAGATGATGTACATCATGTAGAAAAAGATGGAGAGAGATAGAGAGAGGGGTAGGGAGAGAGAGAAGAGAGAGAGAAATAGATAGTGGTCGGGAGGAACCGTTTTACAACATAACGCTGAACTGAGAGCCAATAATCTACTGCAAGTAACATAGCTTGAGAGAAAAGGAGAGGGAGAGAGAGTCGGAGAGAGATAGAAAAGACGGTAGAAAAATAGCGATAAAGGGATAGAAAGAGAGGTCAATCTACAAAACCTGTACAATGATTATATTGTTCATTATAGGTGAGGTCAAACCACAACGATTTATAGTAACAGTTGCTCAGTTAACGTATTGTCTCAAAAGTGTACCTAACTGTCGCCTCTCATTTAAACTCAGAAATATTCCGACCCATTATCATAGCAAAACAGTGCACACGTACCTCCGATTCAATACCGCTTTATCATTAGCATACAGAAATACAGATTTCAAAACAATTAAAGTTCATTCATCCGGGTTGAACTTGTTCAATGACAGCTTATGATCAGTGCTCAAGGTATAAGAAGATATTCGTGTGCCATTGAATTATCCGGAAACTATTAACGTACCTTTACAGTATCTCTGTGCCGGTATGACGACCTTAAACCGGCTGCGTGGGTTGGAGAGCTCCGCTCTGGATCTCGGTTCACAGTGTATATGCGACATGTGAGAAAAAGCAGAGAGATATGAATGAGAAGAAGGAGGTGTCCATACACAATACACAAGTTAAGCTGTGTGCGAACGATCAGCTCAGAAGAGAGATTCAAAGATTGTGTGGAGAGATAGAGAGGGAATGATAGAGAGGGAATGAGAGAGAGTGAAAAGATTGTGGGAGATAGTGAGGGAACGCGAAAGCGTAAGAGAGAGAGGGAGAGAGAGAGAGAGAGAGAGAGATGAAGAGAGTGAAAAGAGAGCATACACAGTACCTTCAAGATTAAGAAACGCTGTACAATAGAGGCCGTGGTGAACGAATGAGAGGGATTTAGAAAGAGGAGGAGTGAGAGAAATGAGTGAGAGAAATGATGAGTGAGAGGGAGAGACGTGAGTGAGAGATGAGAGAGAGAGAGAGAGCTACAGGGGAGGACTGAGGAGATGTGAGAGAGATACAGAGGGGGAGAGATAGCGGTCCGTGGAAGTGAGATTGAGAGACTATATCTCTCTCATAGTAAAATGAGGGAGGAAAGACAGTGATGAGGTGAGAGATTGAGCTGGAGAGAATGAGTGCATGAATATATGCTGGAGAGGGCTGTGAAGGATGTGCGAGCAATGATCGAACAATAGCTAGAGAGGGAGAGAGAGAGAGAGAGAGAGAGAGAGAGAGAGAGAGAGAGAGAGTGAGAGAGTGAGTAAGAGAGAGAGAGACACATTATTTGCATAATCTACAAGGAACGCCAGTACAGGACGGATGGTCGGGGAATAATTGAAATGAGCATAAAATAGATAGGGGCCTGGAGCGACACGCCCTCTCAGTCAAGAAAGAAATAAGAACTGATATTAAATCGGCAAAAGCTTTCAGGAACTCTGTGTTTCTCGTGCGCCAGCTTATAATTGATAGATATATAATTGTTACAGCTTTGGTATGAAGAGTTTTATCACTATAACACAACAGCATCAGCAGCATTTTGATTTACCTGTAAATTGAGGACTGTTATTGATCGAGGAATTGATTGCTACACCGGCTGCTCCTGCCATTGAAGTCACTACAACTGAACACAGGTGTTACTAGGTGTTACATGTTTTACAGTTACTTAGAAAGTTACTATTAATACTATTTAGGAAGTAATAAAAAGGTAACATTGTTACATTAACAAGCGTGCAACAACCCGGGAAAATGTAAATGTCACTGCTGTTGGCAAGCTGGAGGCTGTAGCGAAGAACACATCGTCACCTTCAAGTAGAAAGGGTATATCTTGAGATATACCCTTTCTAAATGTTCACGTTTTTTGGAGTCCTTGTACCATGGGTCAACTATTCCCAAAATATGGGAGTGATCTGAGAAAAATTTCAAAATTTTGAATCTACAGAAAGGGTATAAGTTGACTTATACCCTTTTAACTTATTTTTAAATGTTCATAGATCTGCAAAAATTCTCATTGTGAAAAGGGTATAAGTCAACATATACCCCAGACTGTAAATATTTAAATTTAAAAAATTAGTTAAAAGGGTATATCTGAATGTATGTGCAAAACGGTTTTTGTCGATTATCTCAAAACCATGTTTTTAGAGATATACCCTTTCTACTTGAAGGTGACGACGTATTAAATACATATTCTAGCCCGTATTTAATACGTATTATCGAAATAAATACGTATTATATTCTGACTAGGGGAAGGTCATAGGAAAGATGGGAATACCGCTAGGGCTCACTTTACTTATTGGGATCTTAATTAACAAATGTCTTCTACAATTCCCCAAATCTTCTAAGACAGATTGTATGAATTCGATTAGACTTACACCGAGGATTCCGGTGCGAGGATTTGGGGAAATAGGATTCGATGGCAAACTGAATGTACTTGCGTGTCCCTTCGTCCGAATCACATGGAGCTTTTAATCGTTTTTATACTATGTATCATTTCTGTTGTCAGATGCCATTTCCCAGGGCACTTTCCAGCGCAGAGACAGTGCATTGTAATGTACGTGTGTTTCATCTCCTTATTAATCCCATTCAATTTGTCCGATCCATCGTATTGTCCAAGCTATTAGTTCTCAATCTTATCTATAGCATCAGTGCAGCTACTATTATTATATAGATGGAGAGATATTGAGATAGAGATAGGGATAGAGATATAGGCACACCCTATCTCTGCCTATTTGGTAGAGAGATAGAAACAAATGGTCAAGATATAATATCTTGACCATTTGTTTCTATCTCTCTACCAAATAGGCAGAGATAGGGAGTGCCTATATCTCTATCCCTATCTCTATCTCAATATCTCTCCATCTATATCTCTATCTCTTATATACAGTACAGTTTGGTTAAGCTGCGCATTTTAGTAGCTACATAAGCTGTTGATCTTCACTATAACATTAACAATAGGATAGCACTTGAAATACTACCAGCTGTTCAGCAATTAGAAGTACTTGCAGTACCAGCTGTGTCATACTACAGCTGCTCTGCAGAGAGAATCGGTATCTCATTGATAGCTGTTGTTATTTACTAAGTAAGCTAAGGAGTATGTCCTGGATACGGTTGTACTTTTTGTCATCGAGTGACTTTCACCTCTCCTTCCCTGGGCTCTCCTTCTTCCACTCCTGGATCCAAGTCATCCTTGGGTTTAGATATAGAGTCCGTTAGCACTAGAGTCCGCCTACCGTTCCCAGTGTACTGTTTGATAGTTCATTCATACTTTGATCCATGGTGTGCAAGTGTACACTGCAAATATCATTGTTTCACAGCAGTTGTTGTGTGAAACTGCTCATTTCCTGGTACAATTACGGAGAGATAGAGATAGAGGTAGAAAGATTGGAGATAGCGAGGTATAGAGAGAGATAGATTAAGAGATGCAGCTGTTCTTGTTGGAATTGTCGAAATTCGTTTCAGTACATGCCGTAGTTCAATTTTGAAATCGTTTGTAAAAGCGTTTCCGCAGAATAATATATGATTCAGCATCAAATCCTTTGTTTTGTAACCCATAGGAAATGTCGGATTATGAAAGTTATGGGAATGGTACGGTGGGCCAGTACATCATGCCAGTACAGAATTTGTATATATCTGCCCTAGCAGCTTTATCCATTGCCATTGTCATTGGAAATATTCTCGTTCTCATTACATTCGGAAAGTAAGTTACAATTTGGTGACATGGATTGTCCAAGATAATCCAAGATCAGTAGTGAGTGTCCATTGGGGCCGGCGTTGCAATCTGTTTGAGTTAGCTAATGTATGTGTGCTAAGCCAGATCAATTTCAGATTTCAGGGCGGGTTTGGCATTTTTTGATCTGGTATTTTTGATCTGTGTGCTGATCCAAACTTGTTTCAGGGACAAATCATTGCGGAACTCGACGGGTCTGATAATAATATCTCTGGCTGTTTGTGATATGATAACTGGGTCGCTAGCAGTTCCATCTGTAATTCTAACTATGATTGAACACCCCAGTCTAGCATTCATGAGAAAAGGTAGGCGATAGTTATACACTGTCAAGCCAATGTATATGTTCTCACGCGCTCCGAAATGAGAAATAAGAATAGGATCAGGCCACTGCTCTAAAAGGCTCTTAATTAAGTAGATACTGATTCCACTGTATTCTGCTAATCACAGGCTATAATACGTGATTCCAATTCATTCTTCTAATTATAACTCCCACTAATTGTTCCTTTTTCCTCAGGGGTAGCTTGCAACCTGTCTGGAGTAATGGTGTTTGGTTGCTTCAATTGCTCTCTACTTATTCTCACAATCATCAGTATTCAGAGATTCTTTTTGATAACTCGACCACACAATACCTTCACAACCAACAAGAATATCTGTCTGGTAAGAGAGTCAATACCAGGAAATACTGGTCCCTGATTGGCTGATAACCAGTCACGTGACCTAAATACCGACTTCTGATTGGTTGTTTACTTGTGCCTGCATTTTGCAGTACCGTTTATTGATTCAATATCTACACATGTGTAATTTCAGGTGGCAATAGGATCGGTCTACTTCTATTCGTTTGGCCTAACTCTAGTGCCAATGTTACCAAGTTTCAACGGGTTTGTCCTCTACCCGTGGTCTCTATCTTGTCTGATAGATATATCTCATATCAAAACAAAGTATTTTACTGTCTTCTACAATACTATAACCTGCCTTCTCGCCGGATCTAGCATCCTATTAACTCAGGTTAGTTACCATGGATACACAACGTTACCATGGTTACACAGTGTTACTTTTTTACTACTTTCATACTTTATTTATCACTAGAAAACACTAATGGAGTTTCATATTGATATATTTACACTCCTTACATCCCTTTTTAGACGCGTATCCTAATCGAGATATTCCGGCGGACTCAAACCGGAGGGACTGGTAGTGAGAGGGGGAGGGCCCTCCAGGAGAGTCGGAGATTCTACGCTACAAAGATGATATGTTGTATGGTGGTGGGGTTCCTACTTTGTACCATCCCCATCATGATCCTATTGTTCCTGAAAGTAGCCGACCACATCCCTCCCAAGGTAGTACCTCAACCCCTTGTTTCCCTCTACGGTCCACCTCTTCTAGTTCTCCCCTCTTTGATAGTTCGTCCCTGTAGAGTACATCAACTCCACGCCACCCCTTCCCAATCCTTCTTCTTCCCCTCCACGGTCCACCCCTACTAGTTCTCCTCCCCCTGTGTACATTAAACAGCTGCTGTGTACATTATACAGCTGCCAGTCAATAAGCGTGTTGCCTTGGTAACGGCCCAATGTTACCATGGTAACCTAGTGATGCTATATTTCAGGAGTACGCTTCATTTGCTGCGTTTATGACCTGGTTCAACAGCCTCCTTAATCCAATTATTTACTGGTAAGTTTAGCTGTACAATGTGTACAATGTACCCCGATATGTACACATTGTTTACTGTATAGTGTACATATTGGGGGTTATTCTCACTCGATTATACATTCCCCTGTCTGGCGGTGCCGAGTGCCGACCCGATCTGAGCACTCTAGCTCTGTTGTTTGAGAATCAAAACGGGGTCTAGGTCGAGTGTCGGTGTCAGAAAGATACTCCCCAACTGTACCCCGATGCCACCTAGAATTATTTAACACCATCGTTCGTCCCCAGCTGTTCCCCCTATTTTGTTTGTACCCTTGTTATAGGTATTTCAATAAGCGGTACAGCGCCGAAATGAGAAAGAGTTTAAAGCGAGGTGCAAAACTGGTCAAATCTCTGAGCAGTAAAGCCCTATTAACGGGAATTCCCCGTATGTCACTCTCGACTGCTGGGGCTACTGCCTATAGTCCTGTCCAAGAGGAGGGAGTTGCACCGATCAGCGTGGTACCTGGGTCTGAGATAACCCCTGCTTAGACATGTCATGTGAGAGAGTGTGAGTGTGCAGTGCTTTCTCATAAAACGAATTCTCTATGCGCTTTTGAAAGCTGCTGCAGATTTGCGGCTGTGTTGGTTATAGTTTTATTGGTACAGAGTGTTTCTCGAGTGACTCATATAAAGCATACAGTGGTATGTTCACTATCTTCCCCGGCGAAGTTGTCCGCTAAAAGTAAAACTAAATGTCCCACTTTGTCACTTTGTGTTCTGAAAAAGAACAATTTCTCGATAACTTGGATGTAGATAAAAAGTGAACATACCACTGCGAGTATAATAGCGCTGATGCACGAGTTGGTTTTGCAACTTGAAAACTCTTGAAACCAATACTATTCAGAAAACTTATTGCTATTACTCTATGAGATCCTTTACAGATCTGTTCTAAGCGAGAATTGAGACACTTTTTAAGTCGTGTCTTTTTAAGTTAGAGCAGGGGTCCTGTACAGTGCGTGTATCAGTGCGTGTATCATGGACAACCGGTGAATTGTATTAAATACTGAGCTGAAGAGGCTAGGGAAGGTGTATTATAATACCCTGCCTTCTCCACTCTAACTTCTAACTTCAACTAACACGACGTATTCCTTCCAGGTATTTTAACAGATCCTACCGAGCATCATTCGGGACCAGTATCCGCCTCTCTGTCACTAAAAATGGGATCCTGAAAGGAATCAGCAAACAAAAGTTCCGATCTTCCTCTGTCAAGGGTCGTACTGACCGGGACCCTACGGCCACTGTGAGGACTTTATCCAAAGCAACTTAGGATTCCCAGCTTTATTTCTTTACAAAGTTGAACTGAACGTTGATCTTATAAACTGTATTATATTTTGTGGTAATGATCGAGCAATGTATAACTTCAACTAGAAGCCACAGCAAGAAAGACAATCATGCAGGAGCTGTCTGGCGGTGCCATGCCCCATTTGATTCTCAGATGGGGTCGCGGCGCCAGACCCGGCCCTAAAATTTTTATGACGTTTATTTGATAGATGTTTAGCTTAAGTGCTTGACTTAAAAAGTCAGGCGATTTTTACCAATCGGCAATCGTTTAGCGGTTACCGTTAATGTATATCATCACCGACTACTATCCAAAATTATATGTGAAATATTGTGGAAGTTACTAATGATTATGTTACCGATCGATTTTATTTGTTGCTATTTAACAACTGAGTTTCTACCACCACCACTAGCACTAGCAGATCTTTTCGCTCAGCTTCTGTCAGAGCATTCGCGGAGCGCACGAGACCTGTTATGTTATGACCTGCAGGTTCATGTCACAGAACCCTTTGACCTGCTAGTGCTAACCGAATTCCTGGCCGTGTTGGTTGGAGCGGCTGGTGCTTTTTGGAGCCTTTGTTAGAGGCTGCCTGTTGACAAAGAGAGGCAGTGTAGCGTCCTCTCTCGCAACATAGGGGCGTAACGTGCCCCAATAGAAGTCCAGTGGACTGTCCATTTACCACCTACAATTACCCCGATTTACCGGGATGCTAGGTGGAAGGGCTATATCTTCCCGGTAAATGAAAATCGAAGGGTTCCGGTAAATCGGGGTAAACAATAAAGAACAACTTATTTAAGCAAAAATAAATCAACTGTAAACACAATTTTACCACTGGTAAAGTTAAACATTACTGATCAGTCTCAAACAATATTGGAGTCAATAATACTGTGACCGGATAAAAACGATAAGGAATCAGTTCAGACAGAATTACAATCAGTGTCTTTTTTCACACACAAACCCTCTTCCCCTCTCGTTCAATTTCAAAGTTCAATCACTAAAAACTCTCAACAATTTCATTCTTTTTGATGAAGCCCGTCACACAACAAGGCACCACACTTTTTCTCAAAGTGAAGCTGCTTTTGTTAGTATCTCATACCACCGATCCTTCTCGATATCATTGGTAAAAGTGAGGTACCAGGGAACCATGTTTCTGTGATAGAGTTTCAGGGTTGAAACTGGGTCGACCCTGTCTTCGGGTTGCGGGGTTAAAACGTCATACCCCAGTATCGGTAGTTCCCTTTTACTTCTCTTATCCTGGGGGCAATTAACTGTTAATTAATTGTTAATTGGTTAGTTAGATTGTGGAGATTGGCTTTTAATTGAAGAACCCTTGGAGTATAGGGTACCGGTTAATTTACTTACATAATTTCCCGCATATAGAATTAGCACCATTCCTCTCAACACACACCAATATCGCTGAGGCTCCTTCTCATTAATTTTAACCTGATGCAAGGAAAACCTGTTAATTAATCACACTGTTTCTATACAGAGGGACCAGGGTGAGGGATTTGTTACGCTGGCGAGGGAAGGGTTGGTAAGGGAGAGCTCTTAGCTCTTACCACAAGAAAAGCCTCAATATCTCCGGACTGTACCACCCCTTTACTAATAGTTGTATCCCCCTTCACGCTATGAGGCATGTCTTCACTCGAGAAAAACATACTCGTACTTTCGGACCTCTGCAGAAATTAAGCAGAAATTAAGTTAGGTAACGAGGCGAGGTTCTGTTTTATATTGGGTGGCATGGGGGGAGCATGGCTAGAAAGGGAACGAAACAATCAGTACACATTACACAAACCCAAACTTACCGGTTTCAATCCTAGTGATTCTGATAGGATATCATTGCATATTGCACAGACTCGTCCTATCTTGTTATCAAACCCGAGGTACTGTTTGTATGAAGAACACATCGCACAAAACACCTAAAAAGTGAAAAGTTAATAAAGTTAATTGCTCAATCAGTTAAATAAAAACTAGCATAAATTGGGAGGCAGCATTGCCGAATTGAACAACTAACCTTCCCACATGCCCTGCAGTGGTGTCTGCGTCGTATTGCAGTGAAGTTCTCCTCGCATCTCATACACATTGAAACACCATAGTCTGGGATCCACACTGGAGCAACCAAACCTGTTGAGTAGGAGTGAGCTTGAGCTGTCAGGCCAATGCTCTGACAGAGCTTAAGGGGGTTTAAAATATGCAGATAAAGAAGGAGACAAGCAAAATCTAGAGGGTTCTGTACAGAGCTTCTCGTATCATCATTACACTTTGAAAATGGATATACAATTTTACAAACTTGGTAGATTGAGGCGGAGGGTTTAAATTTTACCAAGTCGTTGTGTTGGGGGCGCCTCTTTAACAGTGATCCCTGTATTACTGTGTCGATCATTCAAAACACGCTGCAGTGCAGCTATCCAGCTATCCCGATCTGTCTCATCCCTGGGAGATATAGTGGGTAGTTTAACCAACTCATATCACTCTATTTAATCCGCGTATGTGCTTCCATACCCTCTCAGTTCACATACTGAGATGGCTCTGTGACCCTTGTCAGCGCTATTCCATTTCAAATTCTCTTGGTGAACCATGTCGCGCGCGCTTATTCCTACACGGTTGCCTTCGCGCGGTACGTTTATGTCTCTATTTCCCTTCCGAGTTTATCATACGCAGCAAAAGTTGGAGTTGAATTTCTTTAACAAGCGCAACAGCTCTTGAAATATCTGTTTCTACTCATCGCTCACTTTGCTCCGAGAATAAAGGAATATCTCTTGGTTATGATTTCAAACGGATAGTTGATATTCGGATCCGGACTGATCTGAACACACTGAAAACGAGATTTGTTAGACGAGGGAGGATGAGATGTGAGGGAGGGTCGAGGCAATATGAGATAAAATTAAACTACAGGGAATCAGGAAATGAAAATAACGCCTTCATAGAAAGTTAATATACCTCTAATTGTTGCGAGGAAATCTTCTTGGTACATTTGTACTTGCCGTTTCCTTCAATCTTACAAATCAACACCACGGCATTAAACTGCGAAATAACAGCATAAAAAACAAGATTTAAACAGGATTTTAAAAAAATTTAGAAAGCTGTAACTTTTCTTACCACAAAAATAAATCGTTCCTGAATTTTGTGTCGACTCATTTTCTTAATACGGCCATGTTTAATATACACCATTGAGATTGTTCCCGAGCTATCAATGCTGTTCCCTAGTCCGCTGACGTTGCTAAGCAACTGGGACACTAGCTGGAAATTCTCCTGAGACGGGGGTAAAAAGGATGTGTAGGAACACTTTGAAGTATAGAGGGTTGGTAACAAGGGGGGGGGGGTAGTAGCACAATATTGCCTTGCTCGACCCTGTTCCCCTACACACCTGTTTGAAAACAAAACAATACTCCGCTCTATGAGGGTTCGATAGACACAACACAATACAATATTTACAACAAAACAACTAACGCACCAGTTTCGAGATATTATCATTGGCTTTGTTGGCAGCATTAGAAACCAAAGTCAGACTTTTCTCTACTGCTGGATAGTCAGGATCATCAGATGGTAACCGCTTTATATAGTCCTCTAACAACATTCTGTGAAGGAGAGGGGGTCAGGAGTGGTAATGGGGGTCAGGAGTGGACAGTGGTAATGGGGTAACAGAGGGAGATATATGATATGGAAAGAGCGAGTTATTTTACCTGTACCGGGGTATTCTCTGCACTGGACACAACATGTGTTGGGTTATCTTCAGGTT
>AVPN01000541.1:16926-31032 GCA_000695325.1 Pleurobrachia bachei
AACAAAGTGTTCTCGAAAGCTTCTGTCAAATTTATTTGATTTAGTACCATTATATCGTTGTCTATCTTGTTAATGCATCTTTTAGTTCTAGTGCTTGACCGTTATTAAAGCGAGATGGTGTAAATTGGTCAATCATAAAAAAAAGTAATAGAACTCGTGCAGTTGCTAGATGGCCCTTTTACAGGCTCCTCTCAATTGAAACTTCTAACAAGTGACAACTGGTGCTATTGAGTTAGACTCAACAACACAGCGACTGATGAGTGGTGAACACATGCATTTCTACATATTGTGAACACCATACATTTGCACACTGTAATTAGTGCGACACCGGCATGACTCGGTGAACCAGGGAGAACCAGGGGTCAATCATAAGTCATAACAATAGTTACTAGGGTCTTAGGATTTTCAATATACTATATCGCGACTTCAGGCCGGCTCAATTTGGTCGAGCAATGAATCTGTCTGTACTCTGTGGTAAAACCAAAATACATGATACTTGAACCAAAACCAAACACGTTTGGTGGATTTCCCGGGGTAACAGAATGTGAAACTATTTTATATCGAAAATAAATTATATGGAGACGCCCGGGGCCGGGGTGCTGTCAGGTCTGCCGTTCATAGGAATAGTGGCCACAGTTCGGAAACCCGTTAGTGTTAATAGCGATTGAAAGGAAAAATTATATGTGACGAGTCTTCTTAATAATACCTATAATACCTCATTAATACCTATTTGATCAGTCTGTGAATAGCGGACTTGAAAGCACCCCGGCCCCCGGGCGTCTCCATATCATTTATTTTCGATATAAAATAGTTTCACGTTCTGTTGCCCCGGGAAATCCACCAAACGTGATTGGTTTTGGTTCAAGTTTTGATTTTCCCTTGCCCATTTGGATGCCGAGGGCAATCACCCGGATGATCTTTTGAACGCACTACTAAAGGAAACAGGATTCACACGATGAATACATAAAGTGCAATTATTATTGATTTTTACTTTTCATGGTGATACCAATTATAATTATAAATAACTGTACTTATAACTGCTTTGCCGGTGTTAGTACACATCAGAACAGTGACCTACCGCTCTAATTATCTAGACATGATGACACATTGTGTTGGAATTGGTTTAGGGTTTAATGATTATGCGGCTAATAAAAAATCAACCTATCAGTATCCTTGTTCTCTATCAACCCTTTATATAACCATTTATATAATAATTGATGTTATTGATGATATGGTCAATAGTTTTGTATTTGTAGAATGTCGCAAGTGCGGTGATGGATCCCAGATCTCTGTGAGCAATGCTGACAGCATTGATTTGGGTGGCGATTCTCTGAAGAACGGAGAATCCGGTGGTTACGAGGTGACACTAGTTCGTTTTCCTTTAGTCTTTAGAAAAAACACTTATTTTTAGCTTTATACTCTAAATAAAGTATTTAAAATTTTACGACCTATATGTATATATTATATTGAGTACTTCACATTGTCACACCATAGCTTGTAGTGGAGAAACGGTGTCAAAATAGCGTCCACAGACGCACCGTTCGTGTTACGCACGGGTACTAAGGCAAACATCCAGATCATACTGAACATGTGTTTGATACCCGGACGCTTCATAAAGTGTGTGTCTGTGCACGGTGTCTACGTCACCGTTTCTCCACCACAAGCAACACTATATATTAGCACAGCGGTTGTGAGGGACAGTGTGACATTAAAGATTGTCCCACTTCAGTGGTACTATGAGCCGTTATCACGCCTGTAAAACAAAGTTGTACTAGTCATGATGTGCCACTCTTCTTTCTACTTGCACCACTGCATCTTTTGTGAAAAATTCAGTTGTGCAAGTAAAAAGATGCAGTTGTGCAAGTAAAAAGATGTAGTAGATAAGACACCTCTACCACTGGATGAAGAGTCTTACTTCTGCAACACTCTTATCTCTTTTGTTAAAACAGTTGCAGTGCTATGAGATAAGAGTGTTAGTGTCACGTTATCTTTTGTTTCTCCTAGTCCCGCAAACACGCCATTTATCTTTCGATCTGTGTATTCCCCTCTTTGTAAAGTCGGATTTTTTGAAGTTGTCACCCCCTTTTGTCGCACGGCCCCCACTTGCTCTCACTTTTCGGCAAAAAAACCGGATATAACCGGAAAGAGCATAATTTTGGGAGTCTGTAAAACTTTGGTTTGACCAAATTTGCCAAGAAACAAAGGTGTGAGAGCCAAAACAAGATTCCCACGCCGAATAAAAACTGGCGTGTCACCCAGGGGGTGACAACTTTTTTACTTCCTCTTTCATCCTCACCTTTGCAATCCTATTACGTGGGACAATGCAATAGCACCACTTTCACATCTGTGGCACATCATTGCTTGTGAATTCGTAAACTTATCACACTCCCTTCGGTCGTGCGATAAGTTGACCTCTACCACTCCCTACGGTCGTGGCTGAGGTACTCTAAAAGCACTCCCTGCGGTCATGTTTTTATAATAACGAATTCCGTTCGCCCTACGGGCTCACGAGCTACTTGTACCACTCGGGCTCCGCCCTCGTGGTACAAGTGATGATGTACCACGCTGTCGCGTGGTACTATCGTCCAATAAACAACATAGATCCAGACAGAAGACGATTAAAAAACTCTAAAAAACAGGACAACGTTAAAGTTTGTTTTTAGAAAACCCTTCATAAAACAGTAAAGTAGCTTCATCAGTTTGTGGTGTCACTGACTCCACTGCACGGCACATCATGTCCATATCAAGGTGTCGTCCAGCCGCTATAGAACTAATAGCAGCATTGTGACATACTGCCACCACTTCAGCTCCAGAAAACATGTCTGTTTTGTCCACCAGGACACCAATATCAACTGTGGTATCATGAGGTATCAAGGACAGCTTCATTTCCAGGATCTCTCTCCTACAAGCCTCATCTGGTAGAGGGACGTGAACCATCTTCTCCAATCTGCCTGGTCTAAGAAGCGCCTTGTCTATCCTATCTGGTCTGTTAGTCGCTGCTATCACCACCACCCCTGTCAGTGCTATAACACCATCTAGTTCAGTGAGCAGCTGTGCTAACACTCTATCATGTACCCCGCTACCCTTCTCTGCTCCCCGGTGTGTGGCTAGAGCGTCAATCTCGTCGAAAAATATAATGGATGGAGCAGCAGTTCTGGCACGTGCAAAGAGATCACGTACTGCCCTCTCACTCTCACCCACATACATGGATAGCAGCTCAGGGCCCTTGACTGAGAGGAAATTGAGACCAGATTCTGTAGCTAGAGCTTTGGCCATCATGGTTTTGCAGCACCCTGGTGGCCCATAGAGCAGGACACCCTTTGGAGGGGTGATTCCCATTGCTTTGTACTGCTCTGCATGTGACATGGGCCATGTTATAACACGTGTTAGCAGCTCCTGAACATCTCTCAACCCTCCTATCTGGGACCAATACACCTCAGGGACCTCTATCTTGATCTCATTCATCGAGCGAGGTGTGATACGAGTAACGGCTGTAAGGAGATGAGATAACGATACTGCCTCTCCCTCAGCTAGTAGCACTGCCATTCTACATACGTTACATATATCAGCACCCACATAACCATGTGCCTTTGTAGCCACTAGCCTCACCTCCTCTTTAGTCACTGCATTGGGCAGGAGAGAGAGGTAGTGCTGGAACATGTTTAGACGTGCCACACTAGTCAGACCAGGCATGGGGAGCTCAATGGGGAAGAATTTGCGGAGTGAGGGAGCAATATCAGTAGCAGTAGCGAGGATAAACAGATCAGATCTCTGGTTCGTTAATAGTTCCGTTACACGACCTATCCTGTCAGTGTCATCATTCTTTATAGTATCCAGAGCGTCCAGCAAGAGTAGTCGGGTAGTGGGTTCACAGGATATGTGTTTCGAGAAGTCACTGACTACTGAGGAGGGAAGGTGGTCAGCAGCTTGGAGGATAGTTCTACACAGTAGTGTTTTACCAGTTCCTGAAGGTCCTGTAACAACTAGGGTCCGGGGCGGCTCCATCCCCCCAAATGGGGAATCTTTACTTCCTGTTGCCATAGCAATAATCCTCTCAACTCTCGACCTGATCCCGTCTGCCTCCAGTAGAACAGGTAGCTGTACTGCTCTGGGTGTGTCAGTGAAGAGTGTGCTAGATGTGATCTGGTAGTACTGATCAGATAGAGATACTGCAGATAGAGCCGCAGAGAGGGATGGGTCTGGGGCACATGTTACAGAGGTTATATTGAGCACTACATTCTTACTTAAGTAAGGTACGGTGAGATGTTGGCCAGGGTATATCACCCTGTTTTGCAGCAAGAAGGGGAGGTATGTCTTGTCAATAGACCCCTCAATATCAATAACCACACTCACTGCAGTTCTGATGTTATCTATAGGTTTGATATCCACTAGTGTTTTATCAGGTAGAGAGCACCCCACCTGACTGACTGGTATACTAGGGTCGGTCCAACACTCGATTACCTCCTCTCCCACCCTGGCCATGGTACCAATACGAACCCCCATCTCCCTCATTGTGTCGGGGTGGAGGTGGCAGTAGAGGGTGTCCTTAGTTGTAGAAACTAGTTTAGTAACCCCACCACCCGAACACACTCCAGGAGTCTCACAGTCGTGTAGAGGTAGGATGGTTCGGACCCCACACTTAGAACATACTGCCCAGGACTGTTTGAAGAAAAATATGTGGCACAAGCTCAAACATAATCGTTCCTGAACCATTGTCCCACTTCAGTGGTACTATGAGCGTTTATCACGCCTGTAAAACAAAGTTGTACTAGTCATGATGTGCCACTCTTCTTTCTACTTGCACCACTGCATCTTTTGTGAAAAATTCAGTTGTGCAAGTAACAAGATGCAGTTGTGCAAGTAAAAAGATGTAGTAGATAAGACACCTCTACCACTGGACGAAGAGTCTTACTTCTGCAACACTCTTATCTCTTTTGTTAAAACAGTTGCAGTGCTAGAGATAAGAGTGTTAGTGTCGCGTTATCTTTTGTTTCTCCTAGTCCCGCAAACACACCATTTATCTTTCGTTCTGTGTATTCCCCTCTTTGTAAAGTCGGATTTTTTGAAGTTGTCACCCCCCTTTTGTCGCACGGCCCCCACTTGCTCTCACTTTTCGGCAAAAAACCGGATATAACCGGAAAGAGCATAATTTTGGGAGTCCGTAAAACAAAGAAACAAAGGTGTGAGAGCCAAAACAAGATTCCGACGCGCAAATAAAATCTCGCACGTCGCCCAGGGGGTTGACAACTTCAAAAAATCCGACTTTATTCCCCTCTTTGTATTTCCCATTCTTCTCTCTGTAGACTTTCGTTTGAATTTGTATAGTTCCTCTTTTTCCTTCCTCTTTCATCCTCACCTTTGCAATCCTATTACATACTGGGACAATGCAATAGCACCACTTTCACATCTGCGTGCCACATCATTGCTTGTGAATTCGTAAACTTATCACACTCCCTTCGGTCGTGCAATAAGTTAACCTCTACCACTCCCTACGCGTGCGGTCGTGGCTGAGGTACTCTAAAAACACTCCCTGCGGTCGTGTTTTTAGAATAACGAATTCCGTTCGCCCTACGGGCTCACGAGCTACTTGTACCACTCGGGCTCCGCCCTCGTGGCACGAGTGATGATGTACCCTACGTTGTCGCGTGGTACTATCGTCCATTAACCGCTATCTCCATTCTCATCAGGTCAGCTGTACTAGTGGGTTTGCCGTAGAGTACTCCATGACTGATGACGATTACACATTTACCTGCGCTGGCACTACTGATGAGTCTGCTGATACCGGTTCTCTCACTTGTACTGACTGTCCCGTCTGCCTGGGTAGGTTAGGGTACTGCTGGATTGCCGTTATATAAACCAAATAGCGAACTGAATAAGCGGCTACCTCCTTTCCCAGATCGGGCAGTGTATAAAATGTACTATGAATTCAAATAAGGGGAAAAGTGGCCCAAGTTATCTTCAGCAATTTCTGTTCTGCAGGACCACTTTGCCCCAGTGCAATCCAATGTCACGTGGATTGTGGTATCACGTGGTGTTGTAAGCTAACTTCTCTCCAAAATTCTTTCCCCTAATTTTGCTCGTTCAGAATAAGGGTTTTGAGAGTACTGTCGCTTCCAAGGGTTATCAAGAGAAATGCTGTCTGTTTAAAAATGATTGTCGCTTACTTCAGTAAGAGTCGTAGGATTTCTCTCAGTGCGGGGACTCACCACTCTCAGTTTAAACCACCTTCCCTCCTTGTTGAGTAAAGGGTGGCCCCCAGTACTCAGCTAATCCCCCTTTCCCCTTTAGCCAAGTGTCCAGCCAGCCCGTCCCTATCTGACTTCCTTTCTACATACACCAACGTGGCTGACATCAGCATCACTAATTCTGCTGCTAAGGGAGAGATTGTTAGTGGCGAGATTAGCTGTAATGATGGTTTTGGACCTGCTGTTGGATCTGAGAGTTACTCTTTTCTGTGTGATTCCTCTGTCAATGACACTTCTGCTAACAGTGGAACTTATATACTAAGCGGTGACGATGAGCCGACCTGCTACCGTGAGTAAACGGAGCAATGTGGTAGTTCAAAATGCTTCCAATAAATAAAAGGATTATTATTATTAATTCTATATAATCCATGTTGTGAGAAATAAGGGGAGAATGACGAGGTAGTATATTTTTCTTTCTAAATTTGCCTCTTTTTCCAGCTAAGTGCAACGTTGCCAATACACCCACTATTGGAAATGTAACGTTTATCAGCCTGGACAGTGACGATAGTTACTTCACAAAGGGAACGGTATGTTCATTTTTTTCTTTCCCGGCATCCACCTTGCTCGGCATTCTGTCCACTCTCACTTATAGGTTAGTTTACAACTCCAATTTTTCTAATACCTCTCGGTCTCAGGTTGTCACTGGGTCAGTTAATTGTGCCAATGATTATGAACTGGCATATAATGTTGACAACGAGTTTAACTTTGTTTGTGGTGACAGTGACGATGGAACCGCTAATACTGGTTATTTTGAGTGTGATGGAGACTGCCCGAAATGTTTACGTAAGTTAAACTTTATATCAAATTTCTGAGGTGAACGTATCGTATTGTTTGTATTTATATTTCTAATACATTTCTAATATTTTTTCCCTGTCTGGGTCAATGCCCGAAGGGCATTGACCCAGGATGATGTTTTTAGCACGCACGTGCTAAAAAGATCATTCAGGGTTTAGAAATCAGCAGATTGTGTAGTTAACTAAAAGTGTCCGTCCATCCGAAACGCTGCAACGCCTGACAACAAGTCTGCTCCTTCATAAAACTTTCATCTCACGCTTCGTTGATTCAATAAAGGAAATGATTAATACACATTGTGGCGCGCAATTACTCGCTGATAGCACTTCCTACTATCACCTGAAATCACTTTGGGCGCCCTACAGCCATGCTATGAAGTGGTAGAACGTCTTCCAAGCATGAAACTACTGTCAGATCACACCTTTGTATTTCCCATTCTTCTCTCTGTAGACTTTCGTTTGAATTTGTATAGTTCCTCTTTTTCCTTCCTCTTTCATCCTCACCTTTGCAATCCTATTACGTGGGACAATGCAATAGCACCACTTTCACATCTGCATGGCACATCATTGCTTGTGAATTCGTAAACTTATCACACTCCCTTCGGTCGTGCGATAAGTTGACCTCTACCACTCCCTACGGTCGTGGCTGAGGTACTCTAAAAGCACTCCCTGCGGTCATGTTTTTATAATAACGAATTCCGTTCGCCCTACGGGCTCACGAGCTACTTGTACCACTCGGGCTCCGCCCTCGTGGCACGAGTGATGATGTACCCTACGTTGTCGCGTGGTACTATCGTCCATTAACCGCTATCTCCATTCTCATCAGGTCAGCTGTACTAGTGGGTTTGCCGTAGAGTACTCCATGACTGATGACGATTACACATTTACCTGCGCTGGCACTACTGATGAGTCTGCTGATACCGGTTCTCTCACTTGTACTGACTGTCCCGTCTGCCTGGGTAGGTTAGGGTACTGCTGGATTGCCGTTATATAAACCAAATAGCGAACTGAATAAGCGGATACCTCCTTTCCCAGATCGGGCAGTGTATAATATGTACTATGAATTCAAATAAGGGGAAAAGTGGCCCAAGTTATCTTCAGCAATTTCTGTTCTGCAGGACCACTTTGCCCCAGTGCAATCCAATGTCACGTGGATTGTGGTATCACGTGGTGTTGTAGGCTAACTTCTCTCCAAAATTCTTCCCCTAAATGCTCGTTCAGAATAAGGGTTTTGAGAGTACTGTCGCTTCCAAGGGTTATCAAGAGAAATGCTGTCTGTTTAAAAATGATTGTCGCTTACTTCAGTAAGAGTCGTAGGATTTCTCTCAGTGCGGGGACTCGCCACTCTCACTTTAAACCACCTTCCCTCCTTGTTGAGTAAAGGGTGTCCCCAGTACTCAGCTAATCCCCCTTTCCCCTTTAGCCAAGTGTCCAGCCAGCCCGTCCCTATCTGACTTCCTTTCTACATACACCAACGTGGCTGACATCAGCATCACTAATTCTGCTGCTAAGGGAGAGATTGTTAGTGGCGAGATTAGCTGTAATGATGGTTTTGGACCTGCTGTTGGATCTGAGAGTTACTCTTTTCTGTGTGATTCCTCTGTCAATGACACTTCTGCTAACAGTGGAACTTATATACTAAGCGGTGACGATGAGCCGACCTGCTACCGTGAGTAAACGGAGCAATGTGGTAGTTCAAAATGCTTCCAATAAATAAAAGGATTATTATTATTAATTCTATATAATCCATGTTGTGAGAAATAAGGGGAGAATGACGAGGTAGTATATTTTTCTTTCTAAATTTGCCTCTTTTTTCCAGCTAAGTGCAACGTTGCCAATACACCCACTATTGGAAATGTAACGTTTATCAGCCTGGACAGTGACGATAGTTACTTCACAAAGGGAACGGTATGTTCATTTTTTTCTTTCCCGGCATTCACCTTGCTCGGCATTCTGTCCACTCTCACTTATAGGTAAGTTTACAACTCCAATTTTTCTAATACCTCTCGGTCTCAGGTTGTCACTGGGTCAGTTAATTGTGCCAATGATTATGAACTGGCATATAATGTTGACAACGAGTTTAACTTTGTTTGTGGTGACAGTGACGATGGAACCGCTAATACTGGTTATTTTGAGTGTGATGGAGACTGCCCGAAATGTTTACGTAAGTTAAACTTTATATCAAATTTCTGAGGTGAACGTATCGTATTGTTTGTATTTATATTTCTAATACATTTCTAATATTTTTATTGATATATCATTTGCACTGCACTGGCAAGCGCAAAGGTGACCATCCCCTCCCCAACCATGTATGCCAGAAACAGTAATAACTTTCTCAGTTTTTAGCCAAAATGGCGATTTGCGACGTCCATACAAAATTTGCAGACAATTTTCTGAAAAAAAGTCAGACACTTCTCGTTAGTTTCATTCGAAAGATTTAATCGGTTGAATTATGTGATTCGACATTTTTCATATTCTAGGTCCTAGTAGAACGTCCTAAAAACTGTCATAATGCGAGACAAAGTTCGATTCAAATACTAAGTTTCTTTGAGCTCGATTTACACCTTGAAGACGGCTTCTGATCGAAAAAAACCACCAACAAACATGAAAGAAAATCGTCTGAACTTTCAGAAACTTTATTGCAAGTTTGCGAAACGCAATTAATTAGAGTCGTAATTCGCGTTTGAAGTGACTGTATAATAATAGATATGAAGGAATAGTGAATACCGTAACGGAATTACAGTGCACAGCCGCACCTTTTCTGTAACGTGCGGGTAATAAACACATGGTGCGGCTGCACACTGTATACAGCTGTAATGCGTTACCGTTTCTTCGCTATAAGCGGCCGTGTTACAATATGTATTTTAATTTTCGAAGAAGGACTATAATTATGAACGTACATATGAACATAGTTGTACCGTCGTGTACTTTGTAACTGTACCCTGCACTAATTCCAGTAACCTGTACCCTGCCGGAGGATACTGATGATTTCCATTATGAACTCCTTGGAACAGTGAACCAGCCCATTGATGCCAACGATGAAATTCCCTACGGATATGATCATATTGAGGTATATGGTTGCGAGGAGAGAGAGATTAATTAATGAGTAGGGGCGATTCAAAAAGGACGTCCAGGCCCCAGGGGTAGGGGAGAGAGGACATCTCTGGACAAGGGGGTGGGGGTTGACACAGTTCGGACTGTCCCATGTTTTGGAAAATACTTACGGATTTTACTGTACTAGATATAGGGAAGGCCGATATTGGCCTTGAACATAATTAGTGCTACACACACTAACTAATTTATACATATACATATGTGGCAAGGGGAGGGACCAAAAATCACGCCCTTTTTGAATCGCCACTTGGCACTTTTAAAGACACACGCGTTGTCAATCAGGCGCTCTGATTCGTCAAACTTGGACGTCTTCTTACCGTGTTTTACTGATACCGTGTTTGAAGTGAGAGAGGACCGATTCAGAATTGGCTATGTTGTTGTAAGTAGTAGAGAATAGCTCTCCGAGGATTTTATATATTTTTCCGCTCTCAAAAGAGAACTGCCTACAACAACATTGTCCAATTGTGAATAGGTCCACCCTCACATTAACGAATACCGTGTTCTCACTACAATCAGCTGTGCATCTATACCTTCTTCAGATTTCTTGCCAGAATGACACCCTCAACCTTGTTGGAGAGAGGTTCCTAGACTGTATAGATGGAGTTGTCACATACAACGGAGATTCTCCCTACTGTGCTGGTGAGTAACACAGTAACTTAGTAACGGTTATCGTTGGAAGTAATGATACAACTTAAGTGAGTGGATCAATTGGTCCTGTTCAGATCTGGTATTCTTTTGTGAGACAATTAAACTCATGAACGCTCATATTTTTCCCCTGCCCAGGTGAATTCACCCGGATGCGGGATGTATTTTTGGCACGCACATGCTAAAAAAATCATTTTAAGGGTTTAAGAATCAGCATCGTGGTATTTGAATAAGTGTCCATCCTATCTAACGGGTGGCAACTAAAAATTGTCAAACTTAAAACGCGAACGGCTGTAGAATTTTTTCCTTTTGAGATAGAGCTTCGGGCTAGTGGTAGAACGATTCTTAAGACAATTATCAGTTACAGTCGGACCCCGATTTAGGGGCCCCGAATGAGGGACACCCCGATATAGGGACAGGATTTCTTTCCCCCGATATAGGAAACTAACCTTATTTGACCCCGATTTAGTGGGCACCCCGTAATTGTCTCACAAAAGAATACCAGATCTGAACAGGACCATATGATCCACTCACTTAAGTTGTATCATTACATAACGATAACCGTTACTAAGTTACTGTGTTACTCACCAGCACAGTAGGGAGAATCTCCGTTGTATGTGACAACTCCATTTATACAGTCTAGGAACCTCTCTCCAACAAGGTTGAGGGTGTCATTCTGGCAAGAAATCTGAAGAAGGTATAGATGCACAGCTGATTGTAGTGAGAACACGGTATTCGTTAATGTGAGGGTGGACCTATTCACAATTGGACAATGTTGTTGTAGGCAGTTCTCTTTTGAGAGCGGAAAAATATATAAAATCCTCGGAGAGCTATTCTCTACTACTTACAACAACATAGCCAATTCTGAATCGGTCCTCTCTCACTTCAAACACGGTATCAGTAAAACACGGTAAGAAGACGTCCAAGTTTGACGAATCAGAGCGCCAGATTGACAACGCGTGTGTCTTGAAAAGTGCCAAGTGGCGATTCAAAAAGGGCGTGATTTTTGGTCCCCCTCCCTCCCCTTGTCAAAATTTTGTCCACATATATATATATTATATATATATGTGGACAAAATTTTGACAAGGGGAGGGAGGGGGACCAAAAATCACGCCCTTTTTGAATCGCCACTTGGCACTTTTAAAGACACACGCGTTGTCAATCAGGCGCTCTGATTCGTCAAACTTGGACGTCTTCTTACCGTGTTTTACTGATACCGTGTTTGAAGTGAGAGAGGACCGATTCAGAATTGGACAATGTTGTTGTAAGTAGTAGAGAATGGCTCTCCGAGGATTTTATATATTTTTCCGCTCTCAAAAGAGAACTGGCTACAACAACATTGTCCAATTGTGAATAGGTCCACTCTCACATTAACGAATACCGTGTTCTCACTACAATCAGCTGTGCATCTATACCTTCTTCAGATTTCTTGCCAGAATGACACCCTCAACCTTGTTGGAGAGAGGTTCCTAGACTGTATAGATGGAGTTGTCACATACAACGGAGATTCTCCCTACTGTGCTGGTGAGTAACACAGTAACTTAGTAACGGTTATCGTTATGTAATGATACAACTTAAGTGAGTGGATCATATGGTCCTGTTCAGATCTGGTATTCTTTTGTGAGACAATTAAACTCATGAACGCTCATATTTATTTCCCCTGCCCAGGTGAATTCACCCGGATGCGGGATGTATTTTTGGCACGCACATGCTAAAAAAATCATTTTAAGGGTTTAAGAATCAGCATCGTGGTATTTGAATAAGTGTCCATCCTATCTAACGGGTGGCAACTAAAAATTGTCAAACTTAAAACGCGAACGGCTGTAGAATTTTTTCCTTTTGAGATAGAGCTTCGGGCTAGTGGTAGAACGATTCTTAAGACAATTATCAGTTACAGTCGGACCCCGATTTAGGGGCCCCGAATGAGGGACACCCCGATATAGGGACAGGATAAGAAAGGGGGCTATATCCTTTGATTGGAATAAACTGGCCGATTTAGTGGGCACCCCGGTTTAGTGGACAAGAGGTTTTCCCCCGAGGGTGTCCCTAAATCGGGGTCAGACTGTATTTTGGTTATGGCATGTACAATCAAACTTCCAATTTTGAGAATTCTATCTCATCGGCAAGGTCATTTCTGATAACATAGAAATTTCTAATCTCCGTACTTCGTGTATTGGTGGGGCAAGAGAAAATGATGCGATACCGCAATAAAAATGAACGTTTTATTCTTTGAAGATGTATTAATCTGATTGTATAAAATATCGCTCTAACACTGGCCCGAAGCTCTATCTCAAAAGGAAAAAGTTCTACAGCCGTTCGCGTTTTAAATTTGTGACAATTTTTAGTTGCCACCCGTTAGTAGGTGTCGTTGCGTCATGACATCTCTTAGAATGCCTAGATGGGGTTAAAACATACCTTCACACCCAATCTGATATATATGCAGATCTCCCTGGGAAGTGGGAACCCTAAATAAAGGTTGAAAAAACGTCTATCGCTTTTTTCGATTTATCATTAATTTTTTCAGAATTTTTATTTTGTGGGCGGCGCTTAACAGATTTCATCACGATCGCTGATCGGTTCATGTATTTGGTAACGCAGTTCCCCCTACATTGTAGTAGGGTCGGCTGTGGGAAGTTGGGTCTGGAATTTTGAATTTGACCAGCTGATTATATGCTTAGGGACACTATAAAAAGTCCAAAGCACCATCCCACAGGTCTCTACCACCCCCGGTTCACTAATTATTCCCAATTATGTGATTTATGACGACATCGGCCAATTAGCACCAAAAATACCAGTTCCTGGCCACTTAGAGCTTAGATTTTGATACCAGCTGATAGAGGACCACTAGATTAGTGGGCATACGAAATTTCAGGTCGATCGGAGTTTTGGTCGATGAGTTATAGCCGTTTTTCCGTTTGGCTGGCGGTTGGCTGGCACCACGTGGGATTACGGGTTTAGGTCGTCGTAGGAGGTCGTCATTGGTCGCGTTCGATCGGGCTCGATGAGGAGATCAAAACCTGGTGGGGCCAGATCCTGGCCCCACCCCGTTCTTGGGTTATTAGGCTTTTTCGGTTTCCCGCCAAAATATTTTCCCGCCAAAACGAAAAAGCCTAATAACCCAAGAACGGGGTGGGGCCAAGGTCTGGCCCCACCAGGTTTTGATCACCTCATCGAGCCCGATCGAACGCGACCAATGACGACCTCCTACGACGACCTAAACCCGTAATCCCACGTGGTGCCAGCCAACCGCCAGCCAAACGGAAAAACGGCTATAACTCATCGACCAAAACTCCGATCGACCTGAAATTTTG